>VYZX01028837.1:0-44782 GCA_013401335.1 Brachypteracias leptosomus | reverse complement strand
ACATTAATTATGAATCTTGTTAACTCATACCTTATTTGTATTTTGTTATTTCCAACCTAGAAGTGGAAGAGCTGTTAACTTCTCTTAAGCATATCCAGCACGTTTTGGTAGACCCTCAGAGCCAAGAGGATATCTCTCTCATTTTACAGCTTGTTCAAAATACCGACTTTCAGAATGCATTTAAGATACACAATGCTGTTACAGTGCACATGAACAAAGCCAGCCCTCCGTATCCTCTCATCTCCAACGCACAAGAACTAGCACAAGAGGTATGTCCAGTATGCATCTCTGATATATATGAAACTATAATCAGAGCTGTTGATGAAACAAGTACTTGTCAAGCTTGTCTGAGTTACTGAATGTTGAATATGGAAGGGATTATAATAGTCACTGATTGCTGTATCCGGTTTTTCCAGATTTCCAGACAGTAACTAGAAAAATATTTCAGGGATAGGAACTCCTGTTTTAGTATGGATAGGTATGAACATAGGAAAAGGGAGTGCTTATGGAAATCTAACTCTTTCTACCTTCAGTATTCTTTATTCTGAGCACCCAGGAACTGAATTTCATACAGCCAAGACTCTCTGAGGGGTTGCCCAATAACTTTATTTTCATTTTCTGTGGCCTGGAGCATGTGTGTACTGCAGTGAAGTGTGGCTATGCCTTATATGGATATACATTTGTTAACTTTAAGCTAGCTTGAATGCCAGTGTCAGTGCAGGCGTAGCACTGTAGTGCTTGGCAAAATGTTCCAGCATTTTGCACCCTGTGAGCCAAACTTACCTGTTCAAAACTGGCTCAGCTATGCTAGTTGGAGGACCTGATCCAGTATGTAGCCATTCTGCACTGGCTCAAAGGCACTCCAATTTCAGTGTGACAGAAAGTTTTGTTTGGTTTTTTTAAGTGTCTGGTTTTCTTTCTACCTGAAGCAATTTTTTTAAACAGCTTTTTTCCACTCTCCTTCCTTTTTCTAGACTTTAACCTTGTAAGTCAAGGAAAACAGAATTGCAGCAAGGTTGAAGTTCTTTTGCAGAAGAAATTACTGATTCTTGAGGGACATCATTTAAATTTATCTGAAGGTGCAATGTGCTGATTAAACTGTAGCTCAGGATTTTCCTGTTTAAGTTTGTTTGAGCCAAACCCCACGTGTTTTACATATGAGCTTCCCTCTGGCTTATTCTTCAGCCTGCAGGCTGCTATAGGATCCTCCCTTGGCTTCTTTAATGTCTGTGAGCCTCAAGGAACCTTTTCAGTTAACTTCTGTTTGTAAACTACTTCCGCAAACACCCGCTTTACACGGGCCTGGTTTGGGATTTCATTCAGATACAAGCCAGGGTTTTTGAATGTCAATTTATAATATAGGCTGCTAAAGATTTATCTCTTAAGAGAGCTGTTTTCTCACCTTCCTGGATACAATATCCTTTTATTTGCTACTTAGAAGTTTCTAAGAAGAAAGTATGCCTAGGAAAACTGTCTGTTTTCAAAATTTCATATTCCTTCCCATCTTTTCTACCCCTCACCTTCGCAACACATTCCTCTCTTTTGTTCAGGCGATTTGGTAAATCCTACAATCAGAAGGTGATGCAAAGCCAGTTTTTTGTCTCTTAGTCATCCATGCAGAGGTTAAGCATAAAGAAAATATTTCTTTACTCTAAAATTAATTGGAATTTTGTCATCAACCAGGAGACGATTACATAAAAGGCAGACATATTCTTACACTCATTTTGATTCTTCATCTCCCAGCCCCATCTTGTCCAGCTTTTGAAGTTCCTGAAAAGTCAATATATTGCATATGTCTGTTCCCATTTTCAGATGTAATCTAGTTTCTCGGTGATTCGGCCTCTGGTGTATTTAAGTGACTTGTATTTAGCAATATCTTAAATAACATTCTGAAATGTTTGAGAAATCCAGGACAAGTATTTCTGTGACTGACAGAAGTGTTTCAAGAGGAACACCTTGAGACCTCCATTCACATCATTCTGCACTTCCTAGTCTTGCCTGAATAGAAGATCTTATGCTCATTTTTCAGGTTCTTGATGCCTTTTGGAAAGGCTTCTGTATTTCTTGTGGTAGCAGTACAGGAGGAAATGATTTCTGCTTTAGGAAAAGTTTGGTTTGGTTCTGGCTAGTTTGTTTGTTTTTCCCCTGTAACAAAGTGTCTATCTTGCATGTCCAGGTGTTTTCCTGTACTGTCATTTTTAGTTGTGTCTTTTGCTTTTTCTGTCCCTAAACATAGGCATGGGAAACACTCCCAGAAAGCAATTAATTTACTTACTTCAGGGTGTTTTTGAAAAGATGTATACAAAAGCTGGATATCTTGAGGATAAAAGCCACAGAACATTACGGGAGAGAAAAATAGCAGATACACACATAACATTAATTTTTAAATGGCAGGTAATGCTAATGCACATATTTTACTGCACAGGTAATCAGTGACAAGTGTATAACTCTGAAGCTGTTTTAGAGTGCATGTCTGAATTTAAAGCTACAGACTTGGGGATTTTGAGGCTTTGTGGTGTAGAAGAGAACCTTATAGAGCTCGTACTTCTGTACCTCTAAAGACAATTCCTGTTGCAACATGAAACGTCCTCCCTTTAGAAAAAGGTTAAAAAATATTAAATTGATTTAACTACACTTTTGGAGGTATGTTTTGGGAGAATTATCATTTGCTACACTGAACTTAATTAGAAAATCTGGTTTTATTTACTCTTCGATTATTTGCTTGTATAAAACAATGTGTATGAACAGTGTGTTGTGAAAACTTTTGAATTTTCTAACCATTAACAATACATGAGAGTGGAATGGTACGTTTTTATTTTCTAGTCTTTAGGAAATTCTTACAATTAGTAGTACACTTGTACAGTTAACATTTCCCACTAATTTTGATAACCAGGCACCAACAACTTGATATCTTTCCTTTTTGTAAAAAGATGGAATGAAGCACTTGAGCTTAAGGAATTTATTTTAGAGAGTTAATCTTCATGTAATGTGGTGTACTCCAAGTCTTAAATAAAAATAGCCAGTAAACATCAAGTGTAATTAAATTGATTTTAAATCCATTTAAACTTTACCAAAGTGGGGGCAAGGATTATGGGAACATGGTCTGAATCTTGACCTTGTAAGAATATTTGATGCAGTATTCAAGACAGTTTGTAATTTTTGGCCTGTAACAGCACTTATCAAATACCTTGAAGATGTTCTTGAGTATACTTAATAGGCTCAATTAAAGTTTTGAATGATTAAATTACTCAAAGCAGAAGTTCAACTCAGATAAAGAATATTCACCACACACAGAATGACTAGTTGGGCCTGGTTGCTTTCTTTTTCCCTGCCTAATCCCACCCTCTGACCTTCCATTCAAAAAGCTTGCAGCTTGCTTGCAGGACTTCTAAGTTGCTTTCTGAGTAGGTTTTCCTGTAAAAGGGTCATAAAGATTGGACAAATAAGGCTTTAAAGTTTCTTGTAGGTTCTTCAAGAAAGGAATTGAAAGTCCCTTGAAAGTTAGAGACCTTAAATAAACCTCTATGAGAGTCTTTTGTATGAAAGACTCTTCTTGTTTCAACACAAAATTTGTTTGTGAGTGAGAGTTACATTTTGCAGTGCTCTGTCTGCTATATGGCATCCCAAACTTCAAGCTAAGCTGGGAATAGTAGCCTCCTGGCCAATTCAGATATTTGGCTGATGTCCGGCCTATATGAAGCTAAATTCTTTCTGTTCTCCAGGTTTTTGAAGGAATCAGTTAAAGTTACTTAATTATTCTACTGACTTTGCTCACCATGAGGTAGGTTCTAGGGATTTCAGAAGGAAGGGTTTTGGAGGTTGTGCCAGGGTTATTGCTAAGCACAGAAACTTGTTCCATGTAACATTGTTTTGTTTGCAATGTAAGGATCTTGCCCCATGAGAAAGGTGGCTTCTACTAGAATTTAAAATGATCTTTACTGTGTTCAGTACTGTCATCTGGTAGCATCCAAAAGAGTTCTTGCAATAGATAATTGCTCCAAGGATAAAGGCTCTTCAGACCTTTAGATATTGTTAGATCTCCGAAAAAGCTTAATTATGTTCACTTTGGAACTTGTGGTTTCTTGATTCTCTGTTATATCACATTACCTCTCACTTAAGAATAAAAAGCTACTGAAAAAAAATCTTTTCTGACCCACTGAAAGCTGCTGCTCTGTATTCTCTACTCTTGTTGTCTGTGGATCCATTTGTTCTTTGGGACTTGAGTGCCTTTGGTCAGATTAGGTGAGAGGATAATGGCTACGGAAAGTACGGTCTTCAGCCTCACTTTTCAGATAAGAGGGACTTCCATGCTCCTGGCCTACTCTATAAGCATACCAGGATTTTTTGCTATTTGCAAGAGATGATGATGAAGCATGCTTGATACCTGCATGAGAAGGCAAATTTTTTTAGACAACTGAAGCTCCTTGAGCAAAAACCGTCCTTTTATTAATGTAGATTATTTTGGAACCAGCCAAAGCAACCTGTTTTCCAGGGGCCTTTAAATTTTGACTCATACATTTCAAGGCAGGGGCTCCAGCATGTGTTGCAAAACTTGTCTTGGAATCTTTGATCTTGCTGTTGGTGGAAATAGTTTGGGTAAAAATAGGCCATCTGCTTCTAAGGACAAGGGAGGCTGGTCATGTTAATGAGAAACTAATTCATTTAAAAAGACCCAGCATATACACATAATACACTTCATTGTGACTGATTTCACTATCGTGTTTCTTTCTAGAGTTGAATATTTTCTTAGTGGATCTTGTGGTAGCAGAGCTCCTTGCCAGTCTCTGGTATTGTCAGGTCCGTGTCACACACTGGATACCAGTTTAGATTTGGTAGATAATCACTAAGGCAAGATAAGCTGGAGCAGTTCTGTGGTCTCATTGCACATTTTCCTCGTGTATACCAGATTAAGTTCAGTCAGCCAGTGTAACAATTATGTTGGTATACTTTACTTTTGCTAAAAAGAATAATTGCACCTAGGGTTTTGTGCTTGAGTAGGGGAGGGAGGATTGATAAATCACTAGGTAGATTGAGTTTTACTGTTTCATTTCTTTTTAGGTACAGAGTGTTTTGAAACCCAGTCACCATAAGGATGGGCAGGAGCTCAATGCTTTGCTGAATGCCCCTCACATGCAGGTAAAATAAAACGGAACTTCTAATATGATGGGTGTATTTCTTGATACTGTTTTCAATATAACTTATTTTTTACAAATGTTTTGAGCTGACTGGGCAAGAATGGATTGTACTTTTTCAACTCTGCAGATATCTTAATATTTTTCTGGAATGAGAAGTTTCCAATTTCCAGTAACGAATGTAAACTTCTAATCAGGTGGAGTGCATGTTTGTATTCAGCCCCTGCTACATCCTACACGTATTACAGGGTAACTTACACATAAACAAGGTAGCCATAGATCAGTAGGGTCAGGGCCACACATGAGCTGCTTTGCTTATCTATATTTTCTTTTTTCCTTTGACAACTCTTTCATGTTTACAGTAGGGTGCAGAAAGGGAATTTTGTCCTGTGGTGATTTTGTAAATCCACGAGTAGTTTTCAGTGCAGTAACTTTGTATGTCTGTATACTCAGTCACATACGTAGTAAACCAATGTCCAGTTTTTTAGGAAGGAGTAGCTGTAAGATAGTCACAGTTCTGTGTTCAAAATTTGCTTTTTTATTTTCCGATCTGAAAGGAAAGTTTTGGAAAGTGGGTAGCAGCAGGTGCTACATAGCTGTGGTTATATTATTAATTATTATTATTATTACTACTTGAGTCAGTTTGCAATATACTGTAACCTGCAAAGACTGTTCAAATTGCAGATTTTCATTGAAGTCTACTATTTTGTATACATATAAAGTGTGAAATTTTCTGTAACTGAGATGATTTTCTTTATCACTAGGCACTTTTACTGGCTCATGATAAGGTTGCGGAACAAGAAATGCAACCAGAGCCTGTGACAGATGAAAAGATTTATGAGAATGTTGGTGTGTATGGAGGGGAGACAGTTAAAATAGTTCGCATTGAGAAAGCTCGGGATATTCCACTGGTAAGTACTGGTGCTCATATTGAAGGAGGTAAGCTTTTTTTGTCAGTTGCAGATTGCTATGAAAGTTCTGGAGTTTGAATACAGAGGTGATGTTTAAGTTGTAAATGCTCTCCCTCCCTGCCAGATGAGAAGTAGCCATAGATGCTGAACATGTGCCTATCTTCATACGGCAGTAGCCAAAATGGCATTTAGAATCTGTACAACTTCTGTCAGCTTGGATTTGGACAGGACTTCTTGATAGAAGTCACTATCCCAAGCCTTGCTGCAGGGGAGCTTATAGCCTTGTGCCAACCATGTGTTTATTTTCTTTTATTTATTTTTATTTAGCAACTCTCGTCTTCTATTTTGCATCTTTCAAGTAAATTTTTCCTTAGGAATATGTGTTTTAAAAAATCATGAATCTTACATTGTGGAGCAGTTCATTTCTTCAATCTTTATTTAATGCAGCTTGAAGAAATTAAGCGGTTTTTTTTTTTAAACTGGAGTACTGGGTGTATGCATCTGAGTTGTTACTTGAAATCTCTTTCGACATAGTTTCTCCACTGGCTTGGAATATATACAATAGATGGCTTTGAGTTTCATATACGTAATAAATTCAGAATGTGTTGCCACTACACAGGGTGCTACTGTTCGCAACGAAATGGATTCCGTTATCATTAGTCGAATAGTGAAAGGAGGTGCTGCAGAGAAGAGTGGGCTGTTACATGAAGGGGATGAAGTTCTGGAGATTAATGGCATTGAAATTCGAGGAAAAGATGTTAATGAAGTTTTTGACTTATTGGTGAGTAGGACACTTCTTGTTGTCGCTGCAAAAAATACTCATAAGACTGAAGCCTTTTGGTTCTACTTGTCATTTGTACCTATGTTTAGCATTAGTTTAAAAGTATTTTCATTCTGATAGCTAGTGTGTGTTTGTGGAGGGCCATTTCAAGTTTCCTCTCTGATGCGTAGTTTGATGTTAATACGTGTAATGGCTGCAAAATGAAGCCTACAAATATGGATAACTCAAGCTATCATCTTGAGACTTGCTTTTAATGATGTCTAAGAAAAACCTTAACTCTGAAGAGCCATGATTTTTCATCTGTCTCTTGTTGAGTCAGCAATTAATAAATATGTGGCGGTGTGATTGTGGTAGTGTCTGGCTGGGATGGAGATAATTTTCTTCATAGCAGCTTATATGATGCTGTATTTTAGGCTGGTTTTAGACTGAAACAGTGTTGATAACCTAGCAGTGTTTTAGCTATTGCTGCACAGTGTTTGCACTGTGTCAAGGCCTTCTCTCATTCTCACTCTTATTGCCCACCCACAAGCCGGCTGGGGGTGAGCCAGAGGTTGGGAAGGGGACACAGCTGGGACAGCTGACCTGGACTGACCACAGTGATACATCATGCCACATAATATCATGCTGAGCGATAAAAATTAGGTGATGAGTGATCGTTTCTGAATGACTTGTTGGGTTGTGTATTTTTCCCCTTTGCTTCTTGAACTGTCTTTACCTCGAGCCATGAGTTTTTAATGCTTTTGGTCTTCCGATTCTCTCCCTGTCCTAGCAGGGAAGGGGAGTGTGTGAGGAGCTGGTGGTGGGTATTTAGTTGCTGGCCAGGCATAACCCACCACAAATTGTATCACACAGGACCTTTACATGACTAGACCTTTTACTCTGTTCCTCCTGATAAAAACCCTTTTGCCTAGTGGTTTACCAGCATAGACATGTTTTCTTTTTTGTTGTTTTTTTTTTTCCCCTGACATTTACTGTTCAAATTTTTCAGCTAATGCATGAGATGAGGTCAAGTGGAGGGATGTAGAGGCAAAAACATGTAGGGGGTTGAGTTTTTTAAGCCATTTAAAAAGATTCTTATAGTTATTAGAAAAGCCTTCAATTTTCCAGTGGTTTTTTGAATCAGAGATACCTGAGATTCTTCATGCACTGTAATTGTCTCCATTGCCATCTGTTTTTTTTTTTTAAAAGCCATATTTAGCTAAGTCCTATGCTTCTGAAAAGAGCATTTTATAGATGCTTAACAGATAATTCAACTCCTGCAGTTTAGTTCTCTGCAGAGCTTGTTCTGCTCTTGAGTAGCTCCTGCAAATCAGATTTACAAAATAAAATATTTAAAACGACAATATAGTGACATAAGAGCAAATTACTTGCTGAAAATTTTTTAAAAAGCTATGCTTTTTAACATACCTTTAAATCATTAGTTTAAAATAATATTTTTAATCCTTTATATGTTCTCTTTTGTTATGTGGAAGTGAAGTTTTACAATGTTCCCCAGAAATACTTAAAACAAATGTGGGAGAAAGAAAATTCTGTCCTTAAATTTTCCTCACCACTTGCTACTCAAATGGTAATAACCTGGGCATGATTTTAGACAGGACTATTCACACGATCACTGTGAAATTCTCTGCATTCCTTGTGGAGCTATGCATGCTGACTGAAAATCATGGATTTTCCTTCCCTGCAACCTAATCATGTTATGGTCAGTCATGTTTACTTTAAGCCTTAGGTCTGAATTTTTTGAGACACGTGGATTTGCTTTGGTTTTATACAACATCAATTGTTGTGTTACGGTTCATGAAATGATGTAGAGGAAGTGAGACACATGTAGTAGACCTTGTCACGGGTTGGCACTTTGCATTTTGTCTACATATTCTTTGTGTGCAAACAACTAAGAACTATTATGTTCTGCTTTCTTAGAGGTGATTGCAATGTTGATATTAAGTACCTTACAAATACAGGATTTGAGTGTGTGTTAAGTTTTTAAACAGTGTTTTGTGTACTTGAATAACATTAACAGTGTAAAATCATAATAGAAATGTTTTATTTCACTTAAGGAATATAAATAATCTTTTATATAGTTTTTTCTTTCCAGCGTAGATCCACTTGTTGGTATTTTTGAACAGAAAAGGAGACTATTCTCCATTTCTCCTAAGTCACTGCTTGACAGAATTGTAGCTGCTCCATTTCAAATATAAATAGTTTATGTATAGCCAGGAATGCTAGGTTTTTAAAATCCGAATATCAACATTTGGCCTTCTAGCCTGTCAGTGAATCACTGCATCTGTGTCTATGCTATATATTTTAAACCAGTGAAGGGGTAGGTTATGTGCTGTGTAGGAATTGCCTTTTATGGGAATTTTTGAAGCATTTTCTAAAATATGTTATTTATTAAAATTGTTAACCTTAAGCCATATTTTGATACTGTATATGAAGAGTCTGTTTTTCATTTCAGGCTGACATGCATGGTACTCTGACCTTTGTATTGATTCCCAGTCAGCAGAGCAAACCACCTCCTGCAAAAGAGACAGTTGTGAGTAGCTCTTCATAAGTTCTTGAGCTTGGTGATGCATACCTTGTTTTAACAGTAATGCATAGATAATTCTTCTGTAGGTCATTTACACTGTGCAACAAAACCAAAATCCAATTGTTTAAATTGGTTTAACTGTTGCCAGACTAACATCTGAATTCACTGTTGAAAATGACTGATGGTGTTAAGCTGAAACTTTTAGTGTGATTTAAACTCAGTTTCTAAAATAGTGAGAAATTATAAAAATAAAATTGTCTGTGCTTCTGAAATTCTATTTTGAAATTCCCTATTTCTCTATTTTTATACATATATATGTAAATTGGATTGATGGGACTTACAATTATGCTTTGGGAGGAAAAGTTTGTATTCTAGAAACTTTGTTCATTATCTTTTTAGCTAACGTACTTTTCTTTAAACAGCTTTAACAGTTTGAAGAAAATGCATTCATTTATATCATAGTCAAACAAAAGCAGGAGTGGTTGGTGACAAAGTAAAATATTTTACAAGTGAAACTTCACCTAAAGCCAGCAAATGGGTTTCAATCTGTGTATTAGGTGTTTTAAGCAAATCAGAATATCTCTGATGCTTTCTGAACACAAAGAACTTAAATCATTAGTTCAGGAGGGTTTGTCTCCTAAAATGGAAATTGCATAAACTTTATAATTAACAACATTTAAATTTAGGCCCATTTCCAACTTAGCAGAACTGTATCTTTTCCCTTGCTAACCTGTGTAATGATTCCATTCCAGTATCTCCTGTATGCCGCAGATAAAGTTTCCATTTTATAGAATCTTGGATTTTTTATATATTGGAGCCCCGCTGCAGTTGCAGGAAGATGAGGTGTAATTCTTCAGAAGTCACAGGGGGTTTATTTCACTTGTTTTTAAATTTGAACTCCCGCAGATACACGTGAAAGCACATTTTGACTACGATCCCTCTGATGACCCTTACGTCCCCTGCCGAGAGTTAGGCCTGTCTTTTCAAAAAGGAGATATACTCCATGTGATCAGCCAAGAAGATCCAAACTGGTGGCAGGCTTACAGAGATGGTGACGAAGATAATCAGCCATTGGCAGGCCTCATCCCTGGTAAATGAAACTCTAGGAAAAAGCTTGACAGCCAGTTGTTCCTGTAGCCACAGGAGCAATATTCTGGTGTTCAAAGACTCATATACCCTTAAGTATCCACTGCCTTGAATATCTGTGACTTGGAACCTTTCACAACAAAGCCTACTGTTGGTTATGTAATTCACTTACTTAAAAGGCTGACCTTTTAGAGGCATTTCCACGTGTAGATGTGAAATGCAGAGTAAAGCTACTGCTTCTACTGCAGTTCACCTTTCAAGAGCTACTCTCCTCTTCCTTTACTCCTCTACCTTGGAGACTCTGGATTGAGAGTTCCCTCTGCTGGCTACGGCAGAAATATGGCACTTCAACCTGCTTGTCTTGAGATGAGAGCAGCTTTCAGGTTTCTTACTGTATCCAGGAGTATATTTGAAAAATGCGTCTTTTCCATAGTAACTTTTTTCTGCGTGTTTTCACTTAGCAAAGAGCTCCAGTTACTTTTAAGTCATGATTCTTTTCTAATTGTTGGGGGCCTTTGAGTAATAGGGTTTTCAGACATTGAAGTCAGTATATGATTTTTACATTGAGATATGTACTGCACATTAAAGATCTGCTGATCTAAACATGATGAGTGACAGACTTTAACATTCCATAGAATATCACGCTGTTACTGTATGACATTTGAGTAAGTTGAGAGGAGCACTGATTTAAATATAGGCTAATCTTTTTCAAGCTGAAGTTCAAGAGATTTAGTATAAATAGAACACATTTAGCATGCAAAAATAATTTGAAAACCATATCTGCATATATAGGGAAATATAGTCTTTCCAGTAGTTTCAATTTTCCAGGCAAACCTGTCCAGAATAGTAGAAATGCTCTGCAAGTCTTTCTTGATGAATATATTTTCAAAGCAATGAACAAGCTTCTCAGCAATTTTAATTTAATTTTTAAAATTTCTCTTATGTCATATTTTACTAGAAGCTTCAGAGATTTAAAACCTTAGGAAAATGTAAAATGAGCAAGTCATTACCAAAAAAAGTATGGAAATGGTTTCTAAATGTTAACTGCTTTGTACGTTTTTGGTTTTTTTTAAACACATTAAGGAAAAAGCTTTCAGCAACAAAGAGAAGCAATGAAGCAAACCATCGAGGAAGACAAGGAGCCAGAAAAATCAGGTTGGGTATATGCTTCCCGAGGAAAATAACTTAATTCTGATAGAGGTGCTAATTAGTGACATGTGGAACCTTGTCATTGTACAGTTGAAGAAAATTCTTCTCTTTTTCTATAATACAAGTGGGATGATTCTTTGAAATTCTTGATGTAAGTACAGGCCTGAATTTAGCACTTCACTGTATAAATTGCATTTTTTCATAACTTACGTGCAATGTAATTAGAAAGAGGAATTTGGAAAGTGCTCCGTTGAAGTCCTTGGCATGCAACATTTGCTTAATACACCAAATGGTTGTAGTGAACTGGAGAATATTATGCCCTTTTCAACACTGCAGAATAAATTTCCCACTTTAAAGATCCAGATAGATGGGGTGGGAAGTTTTTTACTGTATGGGTGTTTGATTTTTGTTATTTTTATTTTGTTTAGGAAAACTCTGGTGCGCGAAGAAAAACAAGAAGAAACGGAAAAAAGTTTTATACAATGCAAATAAAAATGATGGTAAGCAACACTTTTTGCACAGTGTGTGTGCTTTCAAGCATCTATAAAAGATTCTACAAACACCCTTGTGAAAAGAATGCTGAAACTCGAAATATAATGCTAGAAATACTGCCTGATGATGTTCTATGTGGGAGGAGTAGTGTGGTTTGTAACAGTATTTGGTGAAAGATGTAGAAGAGGTGGCAGGATTTGTAGGGTGCTTTGGTGTCTTTAATATGAAGAGCAGATGATAGGGGTAAAAAAACAGCTTTTTAGGCATAGAAGCACTCATAATTTTGCAATGATGAAACAATTTATTATGGCTTTGTAGTAATATCTCACTCTGCAAGTTTAGTAAATGGGAACTTTCTCCACAGAGAGTTTGTAGGCTATTTATACTATATTCTTACAGAAGTACTTTGGGACTGGGATGATGATTTTTGTTGTTGTTGGGCATAAAGTGTTATTCCTGTACTGGAAACTTGTGCCTTGGCAAGAAAGTTGTTTCCTGAGTTTATGCTACTACTTATATCAGTAGTAAGTGGAAACACATTTTCTTTCTGCAGAAAGGGGGGAAAAAAACCCCCTCATATTACTGGGCAAGTGATGATCTTTGTGGTTCTGTTGCTTTGGTGACTTGCAGTTAGACCTGGACAGAGTCGGGAGCTGCCTGAAACTCGATACTTCATGACAGGCAATACGGGCAACCAATAATAAAAGGATGTCATGACTATTTTATTGCTTCTCTCTTAAGATTACGACAATGAGGAGATTTTGACCTACGAGGAAATGTCCCTGTATCACCAACCAGCGAACAGGAAGCGGCCGATTGTTCTGATGGGCCCCCAGAGCTGCGGGCAGAGCGAGCTGCGGCAGCGGCTCATGAGCAGCGAAGGGGAGCGCTTCGCCACCGCCGTTCCCCGTGAGTGTGCTGGGCAGGCAGCAGGGCTTGTTCTGAGCTCTGGCTGCAGGCAGGTCCTCTTGTGTTGCAAATAGCAATTAGCACTTCGGGGGTGTTGAGCAGGGTATAGCCAGCGCTTAAGTCAGTGCAAATCCCGTGTCCCAACAGAGTGCCACAGAGGCATCATGGGACATGCATATTATTCAGCTTGAGCAAAATTGGAGTGAGTTACAGAAGTTTCTTTTTTTAAACTGATACGTCAGTCAAAAAAGTTTTACGTATCCTGCATAAAGTTAAATTTAGGTAGCTTTTGTGCCTTGACAAACCACTTATGTTTCAGTGAATTTTATATTTGTCGTGTCAGCTGTACCCTGAATTAGGTTTGCAAACAGTTTGACAATGTAACTTGTTATAAAACAACCAGTAGTTGTTTTCATGTGCAGAATGCAGCTGCACAAGTGAAATTGTTCCTTTCCTTGTCGTCTTTTCCCCTCTAGATAATGTAAACAAGACCTCTAAATGTAGATTCAGCCTTTGGCAGCTTAATCTGTCCAGGGATACTTATTGTTGAAAATAAAATACTTGCCTTTCTTGGATATTTCAAATGCCCTTCTTTTGCTTGGTTAGCAAAAAAATACTTATTTCTCCTCTTCAGTTCTACAGGTGTATCACTATTTCAATTTTGGTTTTGTTACTCTCATTTGTAGATACTACTCGGAGCAGGCGAGAGACTGAAGTAGCTGGCAGGGATTACCATTTCATTTCCCGACAGGCATTTGAGACAGACATAGCTGCAGGGAAGTTCATTGAATATGGAGAGTTTGAAAAGAACCTCTATGGTACTAGCATAGACTCCGTCCGGCAAGTGATCAACTCTGGCAAGATATGCCTTTTAAATCTTCATACCCAGGTATGGCAAAGCTGTTGCCTGTTGTGTTTTAATTGTAGAAGCTACTGTGAACATCTAAAGAGCTCTATTTGATTTATATAAAATGTGTGTTTCCAAGGTCCATTTTCATGTTTATGACAAGTTTTCTTTCAGTGGTGTTCAGCTAATTCTATTTAGGGTGTTATAGCCTATTCTGTTTGGCAATACAGAATTTGGCAATACCTTCTTTATCTGTGCTAAAGGTAATAGAGGCCTTGGTTTCCAGATATTTAAAGCTGGTGATAGCATCTGAATTGAAAAATTAATTAAAATAAGATTTGTGTCTCTGTCTTCCAATTACTCTGTGAGCTCTGAGGTTTTTGAAGATGGAGAGGAAGTTGTTCATGATTATACTTGGAAACTGCATTTGGGGAATGTTTATGCAGTTCCATAACAGACAGGATTGAAGTACATCACATCAGCAATATTGAAAAGCTCTTTAGCTATGACGTTTTGATTATGGAGAAAGAAGAGACAAACTATGCATACAGACCTCAACTTAGAAATTTAGTTCAATGTAGGAAGAGACAGAGTCACGGAACACAGCCCATTTCTAATACATATGATATGTTTGAGGGCTACTGTTGTTAGGATGCTGCAAAGTGAAGCCATAAAACTCATATACATCAGTCTGGTAGTGCTGAAGCTATAATTAGCCATCACCAGTTGGGTCTACTTTACTAGAATAGTTCATGGGTGTTGCAAAGCATGTAATAAGTTGAAAATTCATAACCCTTTGAAAATTGATCTAATTCTGTGTTTGTAAAAATGTGTCTCAGAGACAACTTGTTTGTCCTGAGACACAGAGAAGGAACCTTTTGGAAAAAATCAAACTTACAGTTTAGTTCTTTTTATTTCTCATCTCTTAATGTAACCTGCCAAAAAATTGTTCCAAGCATACAGTAGTAGTGCACCTGATACCTTGTGTTTTGATCTTCAAAACAGAAGAGTTTGGACTGTAGTATTTAAAGTAAACTGTAATACTTAAAGACTCTTCTCTCTGTTAAAAGCTGAAACCATTCCTTAGCGTTGTAAGGAAACTTACTTCTATGCAGGTGAAGATTTTGTTTGTTTGTTTGCTTTTGAATACCAAAAGATATATTCCTTCAGTTTAGTTATGAAGAGTATTCTTGAACAAAAGTAAATGTTTGGGATGGTAAAGTATGAATTTTGTAGGAAATGATGTCTGAACTCATGAGTAGTGATAATAATATTGTTACGGTTGATTATACTGTTGTTAATATATTGTACAATCGTATTTGAAGAGTATATTGCTGATTATAATAGCATATGAATTCTGCATTATTAAATCCCTTTTCATGTGTGGAACTGTTAAATACTTAATATCTTATTTCTGCAGTCACTGAAGACACTACGAAATTCTGACTTGAAGCCATATATTATATTTGTTGCACCACCTTCACAGGAGAGATTACGTGCTTTATTGGCCAAAGAAGGGAAAAACCCAAAGGTAACGTGTTTAAGCCTTCTTCTGAAACCATGCTGCTTTTTTTTTTTTTGCAAATCTGGAATGCTTTTGGTAAACATTTGTATACTCTTGGAACTGGGAGATGGTAATGGTACTGACAATATATGGTAGGCATCATCATTGAGATCTGTGCGCTCCAGGTTGGTACACAGGCCATAGCAAAGGAAGGGCTCAGGATGCTTCTGCCAAAAAGAACGTGAGAATATGAGGCAAGGGAATCCACTGCTCTAATTTAAGAATCCTGGGACATGATGTCTCAGTTGTGGTCCCTTCATTTGAGTATAAAAATATGACCCTTTATTTAAAAACTTTGGAAAACCCAACTTAGTTATTAGAAGTATTAGAAGTTAGTTCTGCAGAATGGAATTGGGTTCATAGATTAAACCAGGTCCTTATCAGCTTGTGAGATACAAAGTGCTTATTGCTAGGATAATGAAATACGTTGATCTTCAGCTTTTTAACTGAAACCTACCCTACGGTGGTTGATGGGAGCACTTTGCCACCATAGTATCTTCAGAGCACTAATTGAGTATAATGCAGTTCATACTGAGGAAGAACAGTCCTCCCCTTAAGAACTCAAAAGGACTCCTGATAGGGCCGTTGGTCAGGAGTTGTACCTCACTGTGTTCTACAGGTGTGTTGTTTTGCTCCCCTTGTTTGGTGCAAGGATGATGTATTACCTGGATGTAAGATCAAAAAGAAGATTTACAAGTCCATCAAAGTCCACGTCTCATAACAGAGGAAGAGGGATTATTCTTTTTTTTTTTTTAATTTGCCTGAGTCAAATATAATCATAGTACTTACAAACTTTAAATGGACATGTTTCCTCCTTAGTTATGCAGTGAATTAAATTTTATTTTACATAAATACTTAATCTTATGTATGTCCTATTTTTTTGATTGCAGTAATCAAGGAATCCATTTGCAATAAGAATTAATACATTGTTATTTGGCGTTAAACTGTGCCTGTTTTCTTTTTGATTAATTGCATTGGAGTTTGGTGAATGCTACTATGTTAAACCCTTTCCCCTGATAAAGAAAAGCGTATTTCTTGCATGTATGCAGCTTTGATTTTCTTAAGTGTATATAATGCCTAGGAAAAAAAATCTTGAAGGCCCAAAGTTCCTTTTAAAAACATTCTCTTTAGAAAATTATCTCAAAATCTGTACCTCAATATTCCTTTATATAACACCAAAATAAACTGCAGAAGAGAATATCAAGCATTTAGCACTTTTAGAATCCAAGTGTAAAAAAATTCTGAGGTAAACCAAACCATTTTCTACTTTTCCCTTTGCATCATTTATCTACAACCAAAATGTTCTTGCTTTTGACAAGCCCTTTCACCTCCCAAACCATGTTTTCCATGTTTCTGCAATGTTGTTTACCTGTTGCTATGGTGATTCAATCAACTTAAATGTATAGCTCTCACTGGTGTTTATTGGTGAAAATATTTCAGCGATGGCTGTTGCCTTTGGTATTAGTAGTGCTACATCTTCAGAGGAATGATGTATTCTGCACCATTCAAACCATTCTCACACTACCTCTGCCATCTCCAGTCTTTTTCAGAAGAATAATGGGACTAGCAACCTAACTTATTTTTCAGAAACATGATTTCAGAGCCTCAGTTAGGATGAATGTCATAAAATGAGCGAGCAGTGCTGGATCTTCATTTACTTCAGTCTGGGACGGTTATTTAGCATTTTGTCGCTTACAACCAGTCAGAAAGAGTCGTCTTGAGTGCCCTTAGCTTTCAAATATGTATCATTGTTCAAGGTTATTGTAAACTTTTCAATAGTTGGTAGCAATACCATGAAAACTGTTGTTACCTTTCCATGCTCTTACACACATAGGCTAATTCTCTGTTTTTAATTGCAGCCAGAAGAGCTGAGAGAAATCATAGAGAAGACAAGGGAGATGGAGCAGAACAACGGCCACTACTTTGATACAGCAATTGTGAATTCTGACCTTGATAAGGCGTATCAAGAGTTACTTCGCTTAATAAACAAACTTGACACAGAACCCCAGTGGGTGCCCTCTACCTGGCTACGATGAGAGAGCAATCCCAAGGAACAAATGGACTTCAATCTAATAATATTTCCAAGAAGATTGTGTGTAGGTCTGCCCAATTCTAGCATGAATGTGTGTGAGCTCTGGACCTCAGTGGCTACATCCTTTGCCAGTGAAATTGCGTATTATTGAAAAAATACGCTAATCAGCTTGTGAGCCAACTTAACTGATCTAGAGATTGTCCAAGTTTTCTTTCTCTGTGGTCTAGAAATGGAGACTTTCAGTACTAAAATCTAAAGCTTTAGATAGATTATTTTTTTTTTTTCTAGCAACTACTTTTATACATAAATCCACCCTTTTTTACTTAGAATCACCCTTATGAAATCAAAGATTTTAAGAGTGTGTGTGTATATACAGTCCATACTGTCACATAGTTATAAATATGAATGTTATTTAACACTTAACTTAATGACTTTGTGGGACATGATGGTAGTTCAGGAGCATAATTCTACAGATCATTGGGCAGAGAAATAATCTACTTTGTTATTATTAATACATTAATATTAATGAGAAATCTCTCCTATTCAAAAAATACACAGAATGAAGATGCTGCTATGGTCTGGAGCTGCTCTATGAGGCTTGAGTTAATATTATAATTCTCAAACATTCCACTTTCTAATAGCACTGTAATTGGAAAATGTGTATAATGTAAATATTTCAATCCTTGTGTCTTTTTAGTCAAGACTTTTTAAATTGGATTTGACTGCGCATTAATTTTAGGTCCAGTCAAGGATGAATATTATATTGATCTTTTAGATGTGATATTTTTATGGAGTTTTCTTTAAAACATAGACTGATTGGAGCCACTGTTTTCCACAGATCTGTAGAGGTATTTAGAAAGACAGAGGTTATATTTTTGTGAAAAACATATAGTTATAAGACATGCTGCTTAAAAGTCAACCGAAGTTCTCATGTTTTATAACAGAATACTGACTAAAGTAGACTGACGTGCTGAACATTGGAAGATAGTGGGGTTTTTAATCTCTGAAAATGATTCATCTTGTGGCTGTTGGTCTAATGGATAATTAACTGGAGGTAAAATAGCTGAATGTAGCTACTGTGTTGTAAATGAGTATTGCAATTCACTAGTCAACATGTTGTTCTGCATTTGCTCAGTACTGCAGTGGAAGTATGTGTAAAACACTGGTAACTGACTGAGAAGTCACAAGAAAGGGGAATATTTGTAATGGTGAAAACCAACTAAAAAAACTTGAAACAAGTGAACAAAAGGCAGGGTCTGTCTATATCCAGGTATATTCTTCAAAGCAGATCAGAACATCTGAGTCCTCAAAACATTCTGAGCTGTGAAGGTTTAGCTACTAAGGCTGTGCATCTGCAGTAGGGCTGTTCTGTCGCTGAAGCTAACTGAATAGCAGCATCTTGGCTGTTCTGGTTTTGGGTAGGACAAAGAACCTCAACTGTGAATATCTTTTCATTTTAGTCATAGCATTTGTTCCTACAGGTAAAACACTGGAGTTAAGTCAATGTGTAGTTCACTCCCGTCTAATGTTGAAGGATGAAAGAATAGTTGATTTTTTTTTCTGCTCTGTCTTGCATATATTCTTTCTTCAAATGTTAATGGAACAAATTCATACCCAGTTAAAAGAGAGCTCAAAGTATACAGCAGATAGAAGGAAATTATCAGATAACTATCCTAGTTACTGAACTAACATTCAGTACATTTTTGTATTGAAAAATGGAAGTATAGAGTGCATTCCTCTCCTGTTAGAAAGCAAAATTATTTGCTGGTTTAATTAGTATTTAGGGCTGAAAAGCAATTGAGCAATTAGTGGGGATAAGTAATGCCCCATCAGAAAGAAAAGGGGCTGGAAACTTTGAATATCTTTAGTTCAATTCAGTGTTAGAGAAATAATCATGTGCTAGCTGTTGGCCTAAGGGCTGGCTATTCAAAATAATGGCTTTTTGCCTCACATTGCAGGCACATTCTCAGTTCAGTCCATAGTTCATGACAACTACAATGTTCAGGTACATTGGATAGTCAGTGTTTCATAGATGACAAAATACTATATTGATTCTACCCTTTTTAAAAGAATGTTTGTAGATGCATTAGGCTTTTTGTTATTGACGATTTCATAGTCAGTGAAGGTGGAAAGCAGTAAAACATGTCTGTGAAGGGTGACCTGGCTCGGCTGCGTAGGTACTGTCCAAATCCCCGCACCACAACCAGCTCAAGGGTATTGCTGAACACCCTCTAGGCACCCAGTGTTCACAGGCAGTGTCAGTCACAGTAAATCATCCCTTTAGCCTCTGCCTCCCCTGTTCTTCTGAAGGGGTGTACAGAAAAGCTGTCTTTATACAAATAAGCTTTTGAATGTAGACTGAAAGAATGTTGCTTGAAATTCAGCTCTACTCTTAATTCCCAAGACACACAGTTCTTGCTGACATCCATGTAAAGAGGTGCTAAGATAGTTTATAATAAATGTTGTTAGCTTTGTCTTCTGTCGAAAGGAAAGGCTTGAGCAGCACTGAGAAATGTACCTGGCTGTCCATCTGCTGCCAGCTTGGACCTGGAACTACCTTGTGTAAGAAATTATTCCGCTTTCTTTAATGAAGAATGTGTTAATTCCCTTGAGAGTGAAAGAGAATACACAGACTTCACTGGTGAAATTCTTCAACCTTATTGTAGGCTTTGTAGCAAGCTGTATCAGACTGAAATGAGGATATCCATTTTTACCAGTCCAGATTTAATTAAAAATAAAGGTTAGCTGAATTGCATAAAAGAATTTTTGAATGTAATTACATGTGACTTTTTAAAATATAAGATGGGGGGCTTAACGCCTTAAATAATTAAGGTAACTTTGCTGAGACCTGTGGTTAGCCCCACATTGTACTTTTATACATGTATCTGCACTCTGTATTTTGAGACATCATGAACTGCACACTAATGTAAAAATGTAAAATATTTCTAGATTTAAAATAAATCACTGTACAATTTTACTTTTTGTAGTGGATCTTGGGAGTCTTCTTTCTGCCATTTTGTCTCGTGTGTGAAAGATGCTGTGACTAGTCCATGCCCTAGAGGATGGTCCCTGTTCCTTCTGCCACCATGCCTCCAGTGGGAGAGGTAACAGTGTGTCCTCAGATCTGGTTTCTCTCTCAAGCTGGACCTGTACCTTAAGAGTATGGGCTTACTACTCAGCTGTGCTGCCTTCAGCTTCAAATGAGAAAAGAAATGGCCTTGTGCTTCAGTTACAAAATTACTTTTTAAAGGTGTTAAGATAAATTAATTTCCTTGCACTTGCCCTGCATCTGCAGTTAACTGCTGGATCATGTTTAAAACAAGATGCTGACCTTGAATTGTACCAGTATTACCGCTATGGCAGGTGTTCAGTTTGCTGATTGCAAGCCATTGTCTTTAGGAAAAGAGCCCTTCCAACTGAGCAGCATTCAGTGACAGACTGCTCTGCTTATCAGCTGCTCTCCTAGACTCCCCCATCAGCCTAAGACATGAAGAATCAGTGCAAGAATGGACTACTCTACATTCAACCCTGCTCTGCTTGCCAACCTACTGGTTGCAGTGAAGATTTGGAGCAACATGTAGCTGGACAGTTGAGAAGAGTTTCAGTGCGTGGCAGGAGGGAAGCACTTCTCCTTGGTTACTTACCTCAAGCAGTAAAGGTTAAGTGAACATGGGCACAGGCTGAAGAGAGATGTACCCAGTGTGGATTCTCAATTGGGGATAGTGGATGAAGTGAAGATTTTATTTGGAAATCAACAGGACAAGCTTTTAAGACCACCATCCTCTAGCAACTTGAGCCAAACACCAGGTATTTAACACTTAAAATTTTTACTTCTTTCTAGCACAGACAGTACACAAGTTGGCAGAACCTCTAATTAAAACCATTGATGTTTTAGGCCGATGGTAACAATCGTGCAACAAAAATAAATCACAGGCTGTGGATTTCATCAACAGGTTAGAAAACTAGAGTTGCCTTTGCTGACGTTTGACTTCAGCTGTACCAATACCTGCTTGAACGTTATTTCAGCAGTAAAGAACATTACATGTGTCTCCCTTCCTAAATAACATTTTCATCTGCTTGCACTAGGAAGGGGAGCAATTAAAGAGGAATCTGATCAGGCAAACCCAGAGCCATCCTGCAAAAAACACAGCTATGGACAGTCATTCCTCCTAAGTGAAGAAACAGGCAGAACACGCAATAGAAGGTTTTCCTGACAGTAAAGCACCTGGCTCATCTCTTGCTTTTCCTCCTACGCTGCAGTCAAGTTCCCAGATTTCTAATCTCCTAGGAGAAATCCACAATCCACTCAAGACTTACACATCAACTGAGAAGCCACGTAAGTATCATTGAGGCAACAGGTCCTGAATTATATTGCAACTGGACATTCTGTATTCTGGATCCCCTGCTCCATGTACAACTGTGCTGGGTTACTCAAAGAGAAGGTCTTCATCCTTCTCTTCTGCTAAGAGATTGGCTGGTTCATGTTCCCCACCAGCAGCCCTCCGCAGCTCCCTTTCTTTCTCGGATTTTTCTTTCAATACTTTTTTCTTTTCCTGGATCTTCTTTAGCCTGTGAAGAGAAAAGTGGTTTGTCTGTGAAACAAGTATGTTTTACGTAAACAGGCTATCAGCAGAGATGCCATACAACTTGGATATGATAAAGCTGCTTTGAGAAATTCCTCAGGAAACAAAAATCCTGTAACAAATGGCAGAAGGCTTTTATTGCTAGCCACTGCCATTGAAAAACTCTGCCTCTGCAGATTAACTCATTTCTTCAAATTATAAATTATATACTTGACCTTAAACACTGCATTATGCTACTCTGCTTGTCTTTAATGAAGTTAATTCTTTAATTCGTTTCAGGTTTGACATTTTTGCTTCTGGTATCCTGGAGGTGGCCTTAAAGCAGAACACCTCAGTGTACTGTATCACATCATTCCCTCTGGAAGAATGGTGATGACAGCTACGTAAAACCTCATGGCTGAGACTCATTTGTAACTCTCTGACAAGTAACCACAGATGTCCAAGTGCCCAGCTCTGGAACCAGTGCACAGTGAGAACCAGGTCACGTCTAACAGCGTTGGCTGCCAGGTTTGGTAAATAATTCTCATAAGTCCTTTCTGAGGAATGATATGTTTGAAAAAGAGACTGGTCTAGTCTTTTTTAGATACTTACCTGTAGAATTCCTCTCGTTCTCGTTCATCCAGTTCTGTGATGATATAAGAAAGAGTACGCTCTATCCTGGGAATAATCACTGAAAAAAAATATAAATAAGGTAGTTGTTGGGTTGCTGTTACATAGTCAGGAAGTTACCTAATGCAGTGGACATACGGTTGTTTAAAGTCAATCTAGAAATTCTTTTGGTTAGGGGACATTTACCAGTCTTTCATGGAAGACTATACTATTTCACTACGGACAAGTACACAAAATGGGGTTTTTTCAGTAAGTACAGAACTAAACAAAGACTCTGAACATCACAGAATCTCTACGTTGTTTAGAGAGATGCAATGGAATTGGTAAGCATTGATCCCTGATTGTAATGTCCTTTTTCCCTATGGAAGTGGTTAAACAATATCCTGCAAGAGATGGGAAGAAATAAGATATCAAACAAAGCTTTAACAACTGGGCAAGCTATGTGTCAGAATAATTTTTTGAAAGGAGAAATCTGTTATCGGCGCTACCAAACTTATTTGGAAGGCTGTAGAGGAAACCTTTTCTACAGTCAAATTTGCAGATTGATAAGCTGCAGATAGGCCTGTATATTCAAAGGAACAAGACAATGAAAAACAGTACTGAAAAGGATGGGTTAGAATCACTTACTGAAATAAATTATTACATACATGCAAAAATTAAATCTGAGCTATTGACAACTCACCATGTTCAATTGCATTCACACGTCTGTTCGTTATTTTAATGGCTTCGTCCAAAGTAACAAAGGATGTCTGATGGAATGAGATTAAATAATTACTACATAATAAGACAAATTCAGCATTTCCATTAATTCTATACACAAAAGCAAATAGCACATGAAAGCCAAAGCCAAGTCTGTAATGTAGCTTTACAGACTACATTTTTGACAAAATCAGATTTTTTTTCTAGTAATGTCACTAGCATGCTGAACACTGCACATTAGCAGTTACAAATGTCAGCTCCCCAAAGTTCCTTCTTAGCATTAAGGAATAAGGACCTCTCTGAAGTGGTAACACTTCAGTTAACTCTAGTTATGGCTGGAAAAGATTTGCAACTTTGTACAGCACTGGGACTAAAGGAGTTTAGTACAGCTCAAAGTATTAAGCTACAATCACTGAGGCTACATTACTTTCATTTCAGAACAGTGAGAAAACAATGATCACCTGTTTTTTCCTTCCTACCAACCTGTAAGGAGGCCAGTTCCACAAGCAGCTCCACAGCTTTGGCATAGTTCCTCTTCAGCTTAGACAGCTGTTCTCCACCTCTGGCCAAGCCAGTTAGCTCATAGCCTGAAAAAAAAATTAATCATCAAATAATATTTGTTGCTATTGCTACTATGGTGTGTTTTTGCTAGATAAAAATTAGTACTTTAACTCCAGGAATACAGACAGCTCAGCAAGTGGCAAGCTAAAGCCTTTGCCCATTAACAAATTGTCTTTATAGTGGATTATGTTACTACAGATCATTGTTGTGCTTGTCCACAGTAAGATCTACCAGTTTCAAAACCTGGTAATTCATGAGTCCTTCTATGTCATAGGAACAGGGCAAAGCACCACAGAGGAATTAAGTACACCTTTCTCTATGATGTAAACTGACTTATCAGCTAGATGTGACATAACATGTATTTTTATATTAGCAAAAGATAGCCATAAGTATGTGTAAGATAGAAAATACTTGTTTTGTACTTACTGTCCCCTCCTTCCTGGTAATGCTCAAAAACTGGCAAAGTTACACCTGACGGAAGTGAACAAGAATGTGTGTAAGAGATGTAAAGGGTTATAGATTTATTAAATACAATTCACTTTCACCCCATTTGATTCTAATAAATTATGTAAGCTCAGAAGCTTTGTTTCCAAAATCTTCCTATATAGCTTGGAACAATTAAATCATGCTGGTTTTGACATCTTAGTGTGGAACTTCAGAATTGTATTGAGATCACAGAGATCAAAACACATGAGAAATTCAGGGAAGTATTCTGGTTTGTTCAGCATTCAGTCTCATTATGTTTCTGTTTAGTAATTTATTCCCTGTGCTTAAGGAGTATTTTAAGTATTCAATGCTGATTTTATCTTTATTTTCTTCATAAACAATTGATATTTAATTTCCTGAAACTTATTTAATTTGATACTTAATTTTCTGATCTATTTTTCAGAAAAGCTCTGTGGAAGCTGCACTTTGTCCGAATGTCTAGAAACTGGGCTGCAGTTTATGCACGCTCGTTTTATGAGAGGTAAATAATTAAATATAAAAATGATAAGTTGTATGTGAAAAGAACATCAAATTACAAGTGTTCCTGCTGTCGGATGAGTAAGAGAAACGAAGAGGAGACAGTGTTTGGATACGTTCCTGCATATTTCAGAGTCTCCCCCCACAGTTCCCTTAAGAGTTGCAATAGTCTGGAAGAGTCAGTCACCTGCTACATTGTCTTTTTTTGCTCTGATCTTGACTTGCGCTTTGTTCACGTTCTGGATCACAGTGGTACTGTAAGGAAGAAAACATGCATCTTAATCAGGAAAGCTGAGGTGGTTTATTAAGTCATCGTTATATACAAGATAAAGTAGTTATCAAATAGATGCAAAGATTTGGACACTGTCTTCAGCTCAGTTTTCTATGCAATTCACTGCACAGGCTTCGAAGCTAACACAGAAGCTTTGAAAGGAACAGGTTTCCAGGGATGTTTGGAAATGTGAAAGACAAAGAGTCTGTGAAATGTAACTTCAGAAATGTCTTAGACCAAGCATACAAAGCAGAGCTAAAAAATAGCCAGTTACCTGACAAATTACTTTAAAATATTGTAATAATATTGAGTCTAATCAATCTATGAGACTTTTTTCCCAATAGAAGTGAAGGAATTTCAAGGCTTTAATGCAGACCAATGCCACACCACTTTGTTCATTTGAGCTGGTATGTATTTACTCTTTCGGAACGTTTATGAGTTTGTTTACCACCAACTCTACCACATTAACAAACTTAAGCTTGTACAACAATTCAGCTTGAAGAATTCTAATGTGCCTTAAGGTCTTCCAGGAACAGGTCACTACAGCCAACTCTTCTATTCTGAAGTACAGTTTGCTTACAGGGTGGAATTTAGGTATTGTTTATAGCTAAACACTGCAGCTGGTTAGGACAGGAATCAGCACCATATCCCAAGGAAATGGCAAAAAGACTTTTCTCCAGCAGCACACAGATTACTGCTGTGTCTGATCACTTCACTCTTCCCCATTAACTGGTAGTACTATCAGCTGAATCATTAACACTTCCCCAGCTTTATTCCACAAGATCTAGACACACATGAATGAACTGCACAAACACCCTAGAAATGTTATTTATTAAAATCTAATTTTACAATATCCTACTGGAGGAAAATATTTGTTACGCCCTCACATACAGCCCTCACTAGCCCCAGTGAGACAAGTTTTTTATTGCATGTTTTTATCATGCAAATTATCTCTCTCCTGCAGTGATGTCTCCCACCTTCATCTAATGAAATTCAGTTCACTCTGTCCTACCTTGGCCACTGTCTTTTTCTTCTTCTTCTTCTTAAAGCGCATCTAAGATTTTTACTTTTTTTTTTTTCCGAAAAGCAAAATTAGCAATTTGTTGATTGCCGTTTCCCAGGGGTAGGCCATCCACAAGATCCCTGATCCTCACCTGAAATCTCCTGCTGTAAACTTTGCCTCAGCAAGTGAAAAGGCAGCTTCTCTCATCACCTCACCCATCAGCATCTTGGTCTGTTTAAGGAAAAAAAAAAGGCAGCAAATACAAGGCACATCATTACTATTTTTCTAAGATAGTTACAGCATAAAGAGAAGAACAAGAAATGTAAGAGTTAGGAAGTCCTGTATGTGTAGCTTAATCTCAAACCACAAATTCTTAATTTCCAAGTGACTGGCAAAAAAAACCCCCAAGTATTTCAGCTGTTTGACCCAATGTAGAACTCACAGAAATAGCAAAATACTTGTCTATTGTAACAATCATAAAATTCTATATGGGGGTTAAATCACAACAGTAAAATGGCTCAGTAGGAAAACGCTCTTACTCCATGTTGTACTGAATATTCTGAGACAGATGAAGTTGTTTTTCAGCATACAGATGTAAGTGGCTTTATGAAGCTGTGCTCTCCTCCTACTCCTTTTTCCCCCAAAATTTTACATGTTTGAAGCACTTGTAGCTAAAAAACATGCTATTGAGAAGCAGGCACCTTTGTGTATTAGCCTGTAGAAAACAAGGTACAGAGTGCCAAGAGCTTGTCTACGGCACAGCAACACTGCTAGCCACAGATATTGTAGCAGTTGCAGCCAAAACAGTACAACTAAAACCCATCTAGAAGAGAACAAGCCATATTAGGCTCTACTGAGTATCTTAGATTTGTGATTCACGTTGCAAAGGAGGAAGGGGGACTTGGTGTTTCTTCATGGAGGAACAAGTTCCATCTGGACCAAACTTCTGCTTTCTAGCATACCTAGTTATGCAGGAAACAGAAGAGATCTGCAGTATCCTCACAAACCAGATAAAGCAATAAAAATGGAGGTTCAGAACACATTAAATTCACTCCAGAAATGTGGCAGCATCACAGCAAATTCCCTGTAGCGTAGAAGAGATGATGTGGAACTTGGGACACAAAAGAAAGCAGAGCCTAGGACTGGCTGGAAAGAGGGGAAGAATATTAACTCTCTAAAAATTTCTGTATCACTGTAGCCAGAAAACCATAACTGCTTATCTGTCCTCAGCCTCACTTACAAAAAACAGGTTATCCACAAAGTTGTCCTACATTCCAACCTGCCTAATGAAGTTAGCAGAACGGGAACAGACAACTGACAAGAACAGACCGATTTCAAATTAAGTGAGCCAAATGGAGGAAAATTCTCATTTACCTACCTCAATAATTTTCTTAAGGATCTGCCTGAATCGTAGTGTCAAAGCATCAGATTTTTTCTTCAAGAGGTTACGACCTGTTTGGGCTCCTTTCAAACGAGCCTTCATGATGGTTTGAGCCCTGTTAAACAGAGGAACAAAAAAAACGTGTCCTGCATCATCGGAAGGGATTAGGAAAAACTTATGCAAAGATGCATGGACATCACTGAAATTATGAAGCAACCAAGAAACATCAATGCAGTGAAACGGAATGGATGCTCCAGGATATAATTTTATATTTCCATTTAAAAATCAAGGGAATTTATTATTCTTATCTCCATTATCAAAGAAAATTACAAGAGAATTATCTGCAAAGTGAAAGATCATGGAAAATTGATAAGTCATTTTTCAGTGCCTCCATAATAGGAAATAAGTTTTCATTTTTCATGATGACTTACAAGCAGCAGAAATCACACTACCTCAAAAGCCCCCTGACAGTGTGACACTGGTATTGCTTTTAAGCTCCTTCACTGCTATGTCATCCTCTCAAAATCAGACAACATAGCACATTCTTCACATGATTCTAACTGTTGATGCTGTGTTCTGGTTTTACACAGCAGCAGGACACAGCAGTCATCCATTCTGGTTTAAAGGAAGTCAGAAAGTACAATGATTCCATATCTTTGTATGCTGTACTAGAGATTTATGAGCTATTCACGACGAACAGAAGTAGTGTCAGTTTAAAAGGGATATCAGTGAGCCAGCTGTGGCAGTGTATATCCTTTACTTCCAGTAACACAGGTTTCTGTACGGAATTAGGAACTGAAAACAGATCCAAACCTTGCTTCCCTCTGCTGTGAAGTATATTTAAATTTGAAGAATCTTTTTGATTTAAGTTATCTAGAATAGCTGGAGCTACATAACAAAAACTGCAAGCTGTGCTAACAAAGCTACCACTTTGTACATTCAGCCACTGCACACAAAGGACAATATTTAAGTCAACTCTGTGTGAAGAGAAGCCTTACACACTTCCTCTCTGACCTTGGAAAAAGTAAGTACAATTATGATTCTATCTACACAGTGGAATTCATTACTTTCCACATCTACTGGCATGTGATGAGAATAGCTCCATTAATATCTACTAAATACTTATAAATGAAAAGCACAGATATTTTCTGAATGTTTGTGATTTAAAAAAACCCCACAAAGTCAAAGAGTAAAAAGGCAGCTTTACTTTCACAACCAGCAGGTCTCTGCCACCACCTTGAACTAACGTGTTCGCTCTGTTCACCACCCGCCAGAAACTGGCTTGACCTTCTAGTTCCAGCAAGATTTCACAGGCTCTGAGTGCATTAAACAAAGTCTTGTTTACTGTCAAGGAGACTGACCAGCTTCTGTAACCGATATCCAGCAGAAAAGCTGGAGATACTTATATACACACACATACATATATATCAGGCAGCCACTTCACAAAGATCAAAAAACCCTGAACCTTGTGAAATTCTGTTCTATCAGTTAACAAAAATAATTGCTGCAGGGACAGGCTCTCTTTATTTTATCATCCTAACTCATGTTCCAATCAAAACATCAACCACATCATTGGTCTGTTAGCTCACTTGAAAAATGGGGCTTGTAAATATTAAGCCTTTGTACATCACCACCTTCTTGCCACAATGAAATGTCAGCCCACAAAACCAGATACCTTTTAAAAGTGGTTGAAGTGCCTCCTCATTGGACACACAAACTGAGTGAAAAGAGCACTACTGAAGAGTGAGACCAGATGACTTAGTATATGCAATTATTTATTTCTGAACTAAGTTTCAAAACAGAACCTTTACCATGTAACGTATTAATCTTTCCATATAAACTATTATTTCATCTGTCCTGAGCTTTCCCGAGGGGAATAATTATTATTTTACATTTGTGGTTTTATGTCCTGCAAGGCACCTTTTTATAAAGCCTACATGCAGGCATCACCTCAGTTTTATGCAAGAAGATTTGAAACAGCATTTCCTTGTAAGGCAAAGCCCTTTAGTCCTGGAGGGTTCTGAACAGAAGCTGAACAGCATTATTAAAACAGCAACTTTATTAGTGGATCTGTTTCAGTTGCTCGTGTTCATTCCAGCATTGGCAGCTTCCTAAGCCTTGTCAGGAGATACCTGATTTTGAGATAAATAGTTTGCTGTCAGGATGTGGAAAATTACTTGACTGTCCACTGCACTTCATGCATTTTACTTCCTCCTTTTTTTAACACTTCATGGCCAACCTCTCATACAGCAGTATCGTCTTTTAAAAATTTAAGGGAAGCTATGGCTCGATTTGTGCATTTTCCCCTATAGATACGTTCTACAAACTGTTCCTTTAAGATTTGTGTAATTGCATAATTTTAAATAGCCCCAACACACACACGCTGGAAGGCGGCTGCGCCTAGGCTCTGGGCCCTGCAAGGGCCCCGTGATGGCTGCCGGGGCTGATCCCAGCCTGGACAGGGAACTTGCACACAAGACTTAGCCGCGGCCTTCACCCGCTTGTCCCGGTGCCTCCTACAGACTCAGCCCGCGGCAGCGGCAGACGCGCAACCGACGAAACGGCTCCAGCGCCGGAGCCCCGCTGGGCAGAGCGGCCCGGGGNCTCACATCCGCGAGGGGAAGATCTCGATGCGGTCTTTGCCCGACATGGTGGCGGGCGGGGCGCGGGGCCCGCTGCGGCTGTCACCGCTGTCACCGCCGCTGCTGCCGCCGCTGTCACGTGACGCCGCCCGAGCACGCGCCCGGATGCCAGTCGCTTGTGGTCACGTGCCCTCCGGGGACGGAAGGGAAGAAAAGACGTCACCGGCTGCCGGGCCCGCCTGCGACACCCGCGGGGCCACAACCCAGTCCCGCCCGCGCTGCTCTCGCCACCCGGCCCCAGGGGGCGCTCCAGCACAGGGCGGACCTTCCGCCGCGCCGCGGGGACTCCGTGGTTGCGGGGAGCTGCGCTGGCCTATCGGGAGCGGCGGAGCGAGCAGGCTGGGGTCGGCGCCTGCGCAGTGAGGCGGCGGCAGCGGGGAGCACGCTGAGGCAGGAGCGGGGACAGCGCGAAACTCCGGGCCGCGAGCGCAGAGCGGGACCCCTCGGCCGTTGCCAGGTACCGGCTGCCCACGGGCTCTGCCACTGGGTTCTGGGCTTGCCACAGGGCCGGGCCTCGGCCCTGGGCCCGCGGTGTCGGGAGGGGACTCGCCGTGCCTGGGGGCTGGGCCCAGGCGCTTGGGCCCGGGCGGGGCGGGAGGAACCGGCGCGGCAGCTGCGAGCGTTCTCCGTGCGACCGGCTCGCCTCTGGGCCTCGCTGTGCTAGAGACGGGCCCAGGCTGGCCCGGCCGCGACTCTCGGGGACCGCTTCCCTTCTCTGGTGCTGGCGCTGCCGCCGCCGCCGGGCGTTGCCGGTGTGAGCCACGCTCCAGCGGCCGAAGGAATCGCTGGTCAGAACTTGCTCCATTTTCGCCAGTTTCCGCAGAGACTTTCGAGACCGTGGGGATCTAAACCTTTGCCGAGGCGTTTCTAATGTCTTGGAGAGGTGGTTTCCAGCACTGGCGCGATGGGCACTACGTTGCTCTTGGGAGTCTTCCGTAGAAGACCAAAATAAGAAGCTTGTGTCTGTGGGGAGAAGAGTGAAATGTTCTGTGTGCCGGGCAGTGTTTGTCTATTCTTGCTTGCTGTGATCGGGGTTTGCTGACTTGAAATACATATTTTTTGTGTATGTCATAACTAGACACATAGGATTGACCTGGGCTGCATTAGGTGGACTAGAAAAGCAAACGGTAAAGTTTTAATTTTAAACCTTGGAGTTCTTTCTTCAGCTTCAAATTATATGATGTTATGGGAAGCCTTTAGAGGAGTGGGTTTCATAATCCTTTACTAGTACATATTTCCCATTTCTAAAAGTTGATAGAAATAAGGGTGGGCACAGACTTCTGAACTGTATAGCTATGTGTACGTAGCACTTGGCATTACCATCTTACTCCCTTTTTAAATTATCTTATAGCTAGAAAGCATTAGCACTGCTGCGAAGATCAAAGCAAAACCTCAAAATGGTGAACGGGTAATGCATTTGACTCAGCATCTTAGGCTTCTAGTTCTGTAGGAAATTTTCTCTATGAAACTTCTAGGCATAGACAAAAGGAATTGAAATAAAAAATTAAACTAGCCTGGTTAGCAGTGATGAGTATGTGGATTCATCATCAGAAGAATGAAGCAGCTTAAGCATTTCTTCTTATCACTACTTGATTATGAAGTGTTAATTTTGTACTATTTTTGAATGTATAATGGAAGAATCCTGTTTTGGTTTTCAGGGGGTTTTTTCCTCCTGATTTTTTTTTTTTAGTGCTTCATTCATGTCAGGCTCATTCTATCTTTTGTTCTGATTATTGCCTTTACTTGCTTTGCTGACAGGTGGCCTCTGGAGTAGGTCTTGCAGGATTATGCCAGACATCTTGTGCTGCTGAGTTTAGAAACTCATTTTCTGGAGTGTAGAGTCTGCTCCTTCTTAGTACTACCAAAGCTTCGCTCTACCTCTTATTCTCTCAACCTCTCACATGCTCTCTTATTACGTGCATACAAATAGCTCTGTGAGCACTACAGGCTGCTTCTCTCCCGTGTGCTCCTGTTGTTAAAATCTGATATAAAATTTTACACATCCGCATGAATTTAGATGACCATGAGGTGTGCAGTGCCACCTTTTCACCACTTGAGTCTCTTAGCTTACAGTGTGCTCTGTATAGGTAATATGACAGTTGAAGTGGATAATAAGGTCTGCGTAGCAAGCTTTTTCTACTTTAATGTAAAAAATTAGCATGTTAGCAAATGGTTGTTGTAATACTAAAATACTAGTTAGTTAATTTATTGTTTAATAAAAAAAAATTCTGAGTATGAATTGCACAAACCTTATCCTAAAATGAATCTTTTGATGCCAGTGTTCCTCTCTATCCTCATCAGTCCTTGATGATTTTTTGTCATGTTTGTAGGAGAAGACAGTGATGTACTGTGGAATAAAATCTTTATCTCTTTCTGCTCAAATTCCAGAATGCCGGGACTAAGCTGTAGATTCTACCAACATAAATTTCCAGAGGTGGAAGATGTAGTGATGGTCAATGTTCGGTCCATTGCTGAAATGGGGGCCTACGTCAGTCTGCTGGAGTACAACAACATTGAAGGCATGATCCTCCTCAGCGAGCTCTCCAGGAGGCGCATTCGTTCCATAAACAAACTCATCCGCATCGGGAGGAATGAGTGCGTCGTGGTCATAAGAGTTGACAAAGAAAAAGGTATTTGGGGATCTTGGGGCCTGCATCAAGATCAAAATCAGAGAGAGAAACACAGATAAACTGGGCAGCTTAGGTATTTTAGGTAGTTTGCCAAGGTTTCTTTTTTTTTAAGGCATTTAAGCAAGAGACCATTGCCGTGCCATCTGATACTTATGATTGTTTTTCAGTTCCTCTGTGTCCTTTAGGAATTGGGTTAAGGAAGGTCAATCACATCAGTAGCAATTTGCTTAAGTGGGTCCTCACCAACTCAATGTTTGGTCGACAAACCATAGTGAAGTGGAATTTTCTTTTAATATCTATATGGATTTTCTAAGCTTTAACTGAAGAGAAGGTTCATCTGATGTAGAGATAAGAATCTAAATGGTGAGCATTTAATGCTCACAGTCCATCCTGTTCATTAACAAGTCTGGGCTATAAAATAGATGACATTTATGTAGTTATTGTACCACATGAATTCTGTAGGTTACAGGTTGAGGTTGTATGGGCAATTTTGTCTTTTCTTGCCGTTTGAATGTTTTAATCTTTTATTCTAAAGGTTTTCTTAATGTATTTTCTATTTAGAACTGTTCCATGCAGTCTTTAAAATCTATATCCAGATACAAAGAAATAACAAAAATAAACGCTGAGCAGATCTCCTAGAAACCTGACTGTTGGTGTGTTTCTAAAGTAATACACTTTTCTAGAATACTTCTGAGACTGCAGCTAACTCTGAGACAGGATAAGAAACTCTGACAGGGTAAGAAAAAACAGACAGGAAAGAAAGACAAGAAGAAACTTATTTCACGTCAATCTGAAGTGAAATAAGTTTCCCAGCGTCTCTAATGAGAGAATATTTCCTCTTACAAATTCATTTTGTTCTCGTATTAAGAGAGAAACACATCTGAAATTCACATAGTGGTCTTTTAATGAATCTTTTTGGGGAGCCTATAGTTTGTGAGAAATAGACGGAGACCTTTTCAGATGTACTAAGAGATCATTCAAAAGAATATTTTTCACAAACAGTTCTTCAAAAGGGCATCCAAGGAGTTAAGAGTTGGAATTTGAGGCCAGGCCTATTTCATTAGGAAACCGTTCAGAGCTAAAGTGATGGAGTGCCAACCTTGAATGAGTTGAGTGCTACAAAAATACACATCAAACTTGCTTCTTTATATGCTGTTATGATTTTTGGCAAAACTGCATATGGCAACATAAAAATTGATCACTGGTGGCTGAAATATTATGAAAATTTCTTTTAAGTTTGCAGAGATATTAAGGTGGTATTTTTAAAGAAATGCTGTACAAAATATGTGCTATTGTAAGTATTTACAATGAAAATAATTTGGATCATGATTTGATCAAATTGATTGAGGTTTGGTTTTGTTACTTTCTGTAGCAACATCCAGAGATAGTGTAGGCAAAGGGCAAATCCTGAGCCAGAGTTTGTTCTTTGTGAGTTTCTCTTGAAACTATTAGATTTAGTTTGCACACGCCTGACACTTTCACAATGTTTTTTCTCAATAGGTTATATTGACTTGTCAAAAAGAAGAGTTTCTCCAGAAGAAGCAATCAAATGTGAAGACAAATTCACAAAATCAAAGACTGTAAGTTGCTTTGCTATATTGTGGCACTGTGTGTTTCCAGCTTCTTTCCTGAACAACCGAAATGCACAGGCATAATATAGTATGAAAGCAAAGCATTGTTCTCATTTATTGGACGTACACTGACTCTCATTTACCCAGGCAAATAAATGTAACCAGTTCATCTGTCCATGAGTGCTCTGGTAAACTGCTTGTTAATGAATATATCAAGCTGAAAATTTGTGAGGTAAAGGAGTATATTTAAATGATCAGAAAATCAAGAGTAAGTGCTGGTTTAGCACACTGTGGACAACTCATGGAAAAGGCATGCGGGTAGTTTAAGGCATTGACTTCCACCCTTACTATTCTGTGATCTTACGCTTCCAAGTAGAAAGTTACCATTAAATAGTACTTTCGATTCTGAAATTTTGTCTGTTTGGGGTTTTTTTGGTTGTTGGTGGTTGTTTGGGTTTTTTTAATACTCCTTTTATGTTCCAGGTTTACAGCATCCTTCGCCATGTTGCTGAAGTCTTGGAGTACACTAAGGATGAGCAGCTTGAGAGTCTGTTCCAGAGAACTGCCTGGGTGTTTGATGACAAGTACAAAAGACCAGGATATGGTGCTTATGATGCCTTCAAGCATGCAGTGTCGTAAGGACATCTTTTTTTACTTCTTGGGGCTTATTTCAAATTTTTGAGAAGTATTTCCTGGAATAGATCCATCATAATGTTCTTTTGTCTTTGTCTGAAGGTATTCCTACTCACAGCTGACGTGTCACTCTTCCACTGCACAGGCAGAGATTTTATTTTCTAAATGCAGCAAGCTGGCTTGCTACTTCTCTACACTTCCAAACTTAAAGAAAGGGAAAGAGATCATGACCTTAGAAATGGAATTATGAACAGAAAGAGATGGAAATTGTGATGCTAAGGGAATATGCACCAAGATAGATTGCTCTTAATATTTTATGAAGTTTGATATTTTCATTTGCTTTCAGAATTAACCAGTCCGGTTTCTTTCTAGAGATTCTATTGTTAATTTGACAATCCAAAAATAGATTTCTCAATTAGCATTTCCAATGTTGATCTTTTATAGCACATAAACCTGTGAGTGACAAACTTGAGTTGAACACTGGATGGCAGTAATAGAATTTTAGAATTGTGTTGACTTCAAGAAGCAGTGCACTTTTTAGCATTTTGATAAGCTTAAAACAATCTGTGTTTTCAGGAAAGAGAAAATTTGTATCCTCCTTTAGACTGAACGTGTTCTGTTTCATAGAGTAATAATTATTTTCTAATGATAGCAAATTTACTGGTAAAGGTTGAGTCTGGGCACATTGCAGAAGAAAGAATTCCAGATAATCCTGTACCAGATAAATACTTAAACATCTGTATAATAGAAGAACAAAATGCTGAAGTTATTCTGGCTGTTTAAGCTTCTCTTAACTAAGAAAAATTTCTGAACACACATGCCATTTGTTGCTCATATGCTATTCGGGTTGGAGCACAATCATCTGAAGCTGTCTGTTCTCAGAACACATTTCCATCAGTAATACTGTAAGATTTCTGACAATGGACTGCAGCTTTTATTTGTTCCTGTTGTGCCCTTTAAGACTTTAACTTAAGGATTAGTGTTTTGGGATTTACGCAGCATGGTACCTGTGACAAATTTTTAAAAGTACATTTACCCTCTGATTGGTAAAATTTAACATCAAGGCCCTATTTGTTGAAGGTCTACCAAATGCTCATGAAAGTAACTTGAAGATTTAACAGGATCAATTGTAAACTAAAAAGCAGAATTTGCATGTCCAGTAAATGACTTGTGCCGTACAGATCCATATTTTGATATGTAAAACCTGTCATATTTCTGGGTTCTGTTTGCTTAGATTTGGTTTTGATTAGATTCTACTATCTATTCTCAGTATATAAAATCATGAAAGAAGATATTTTTATTAGCAGTAGAGACCAATCTCCAATATTGCCTCTAGTTTTGGGGGCGTTTTAGTTCATGTTTGCCTGCTAGTAGTACTGTAGGTCATCTCGTATTATTCTTCAAAGAACTGAAACTGTTGTTCCTGAAGAATGGAAACAGTTTCTGTGAGGAGCTTTATGGATATGTTCTGTTTCAGATATATTTTGGATAAAATTAATACAGCAGTAGAGAATTGACATCACCTCTTCAAGCTGCTTGTTTATGTTGGTAAACAGCAGAGGAGTTCGGCTCTGATCTCTGGATTTTAAATTATTACGTTGTGATTTTAAAAAATCTTTATCCTTTCTTTAGCCAAGAATGTAGCCAGCAGATAAGTATCTGTCTGTGATTCAGTTACGGTTAAAAAGGAGTACAGAGTAACATGGAATGAGCATGGGTTACTTTGTAAAATGACAAGAAACTTGTGTTGGAGTGAAATGCTAGAATTCAAAAGAAGCCTCAAATTCATCATGGATTTTCTTCCACTCTCTTTCCAGTATGGGTTTATCTTTACATCAGAGGGAACATAAATACCAAGCAACTAGATGTTTGTCTCATTCTGTGTATTATGCACAAATGAAGCTGGAAGGTCATTCAATAAAATATTCAGATCTTGCCTTCTAGGAGCAGATTGAGTAAACTACTTGCCTGTTTTGTTGTTAAATGCTTCCAGCAGAAAATATTTTGAAAATAGATGTGTTAATTTTCTTCCAGTGTTTCAGAGTCTTAAGCAATTCCTCTTTTCTTTGCCTAGTAAATCTCTAGGATTATGTGTAAGAATATTGAAATAGTACCAGAGGTTAATGTTGTGTCATACTGCACTTAAGTAAACTTCTGTCCCATTGCTTTGCTTGGCTTAGAGACCCTGCAATCCTGGACAGCCTGGATCTGACAGAGGAGGAGCGGCGGGTGCTGATTGACAACATTAACAGGCGCCTGACACCGCAGGCAGTCAAAATCCGAGCTGGTGAGTACTTCCCAGGTGTTCATTGAACACATCTTGACACTTAAGTTAGTGTATCTTGTTGTAAAACCCTAAGCTCATTTAGAACTAGTGCTTTGTAGTGCTGATATTTGAATGGAACTGTTCAGAATTAAGATACCGTAATCAGGGATTGCTGGCAAAATGCCTCTGTGAGTTCCATCCCAAAGTTCAAGGTTGTTTGGCTTTTACTTTTCCCTTCGAACTGCAGATTTCTTGGGATATGCAGTAGTTGTCCTGGTATATAATGCAGTCTGTCATACTGCACTGGCACGCAATGAATTTGGATATCTTACAGTTATTACTGCATCCACAGTATTCTTTGAGAGAACAGTCTGACTTTGCTCTGACTGTGTTTCTGCCCGGTTGTTTGCAGACCATTCAGCAGGATATATAAGCTCAAGCCTAGCATCTCTCTAATGTGTTTGTCAAGTGTATGAGCTCATTTGTCTCTTACTAAATCAGTGTGGGCAGAAAAAGCACATGACTGCACCTCTTAAGAAGACATACTTTAAAACTGTAGATCTGGTTGTCCAGTTAATCCAGCAATCTAAAAGCCCCTTTGCCATTAAAAAGAGGGTCACTGTAGCAGAGCCACACTTCTAACTAGATTGAAAAATTTCCTCTGCTCTGCAAGGATATTTTGAAGAGCATTAGCACTTGCTTATTACCGTGGAGAGAAGAAAAGATAAGCTATATCCACATGACAGTGAAGTCAGGAAGAGAGTACAAGAAGTAAGATAATGAAGACTTCCTTTATGTTAACTTGTGATAATCTAAAATAATAGGTAGACTTAAATATAAGCAGGATGTGATTGGCATGAAGAATGAAATTGCTAACCTGAGTAGCACTTAATTAATTTTGTAAATAGTTACTTGCTGAGCATGTTCTCTTACTTCCTTCATCTTGTCTGTTTTGTTCTGATGTTATTTTTAATTTCATCTTCAAAGCAAACATAGAAACTTTACATTGGCCTGTAGTCTCATCCTGAGGCTTATTGGGTTGCTTTTCTGTGAGGTTGTTTCTGAGAATTAGCAGGTTGTTTCAAGTCACCTGGAAGTGAGACTACTCTGTGTAGCTTAGTCTTACACCGTTGCTATGTAGGTAAAGGAATCTTTGTCTTTAGACTAGTCTGGGTATTACAGATATGACCAGCATTAGTCTATGCCTTAATTTCCAAACATCTAAAAAAAGCTATACTTAACTATTATTTTTACTATATGTTAACATAACTTGTCTTAAAAAACAACAAATAAATTCTGATGCTCCTTGAGTGATGCTTCTATGCCTCTGTTGTAATTGCTGACAGAATTCCATCAGTTTGTGGATGTGCTCTTTTTCCAAGTTTAATTTTTCCTGATCTTTCATTTTCTTTGGTATTTGTTGCTTTTATATCTTCCTCTCTTCATGTGAAATATGTAATTGTTTCTGTTGAATTTATTGGGTGGGAGGTGAATGTGGGTGTATAATTTCGTATCTTGGCTTTTCAATTCAGAGTGTAAAACGCTGTATGAAGACTTTACCTCAAGTCTTACAGCTTACAAGTCAAGAAAGTGAAATACCTTCCTTAGCTTCAGGAGCTATTGAGGCTCTCATTGTGGATAAACATTGGATGCTAAAAAGCTTTATTAAAGCTTAAATTAAACTTTTAAGATTCTATAGCTTTTGGTAACTTTCAAATTTTATTATTTGTATTTCTCTGTCCTAGATATTGAGGTGGCCTGCTATGGTTATGAAGGCATAGATGCAGTAAAAGAAGCTTTGAGAGCAGGCTTGAACTGTTCCACAGAGAATATGCCCATTAAAGTAAGTGCCTGTCTCTTAATAGTGAAATCAAAAGCAAAGTTTTCTGATGCTCTCGGGGACCAGCAGAGTGCAACTGCAATTGTCACAGTCCCATAGCTGAGGCTGGGAAGCCATGTACTTGATTTCTGATTCTTCTCTAATAGGTCTGTAGCACAGTTCCTTTCAGCTGTGCTGACAGTTGTTCCTATGACTGTGCTGGGGCTTCCCAAATTCGAGAAGCTGTATTTACTCTGTTCAAGTTATTAAAGTCTCATATTGTCACACTATGTCCTACTGTGCCTTTATGTAGCCTTAGGTAGGGAGCAATAATATTTTTCAGGTATAAGATTGTGTAGGAAAAGGAATGTTTACTCCACATATGTTTTGAGTGTTGGTAGAATAGCTACTGTACCCAGGCATAGCTTTTCTTCCCTAGCAGTTTTAGGGCATTGAGTGTATTACTGAATTGTTCTCAAAAAATTGAAAGTCCTCCATTCTTTGAAAATTTAACAAAAGTTGCAAGTTCCTCTTGTAACAAAAGGAAAAGTTTACATACTCAGTCATCTTTAAAAAAAAGTACTGGTTGTAACACTTTCGATTGTTGAAACGTGATGGGATATGCTGTTTTACTGATCTGCAAAGTGGATATTCTCTCTGCTTAACAGAATTTGTCAAAATTAACATACTACGTAGAAATAACTGCTGCTGATACAGGAAATCAGAGGGACTTTGCATTTCCTTGTCTGCTTGTTTGTGTGTCTGGAAAGGGTTTTCTAAATGGAAAAATGTTCTGTGGATTGTGCGTCAGACAGTGTTACTCACTGCTTTCAATGGTTTTCTTTCTTTGATTTTGTTACTGAGTTTGCTTTTTTTTGTTCTTTCCCCCCCCCACCCCACCCCATCCCAATGTGATAGATTAACCTAATAGCACCTCCTCGTTATGTGATGACTACTACAACACTGGAGAGGACCGAAGGACTGTCTGTTCTGAATCAAGCCATGGCTGTAATTAAAGAAAAAATTGAGGAGAAGAGAGGAGTCTTTAACGTGCAGATGGAGGTAAGAACACAGTACATTCTAAAGTGCAATTGTTTATTTTTCCTTGTGACGTTTTTGAAGTGGAGTAAGATCAGTAGTGCTAGAAGAAATTTTAGCAAAAGGGTATTAAAATAACTAAAAAAACCCAAAAAAACCAAAAAAACCAAGAACCCCCGAACTTCTGTGTTCCTTGAGCAGCCAAAAGGTTCTAATTTTCCTGGGTTTTATTGTGTGACTCCAGGTTGTATTCTATCTCTTGCTCTTTACATAGGTTCAGAGTCTACAAATAGATGTGGTGTTTCTTTATGACAGTTTACCATGTGTTCTGTTTTGGTTTTGTTTTTTTTTTCAGCCTAAGGTGGTTACTGACACAGATGAGACTGAGCTTGCAAGGCAGTTGGAAAGACTGGAGAGGGAAAATGCTGAAGTGGATGGGGATGATGATGCTGAGGAAATGGAAGCCAAAACTGAAGACTAAATGTTCTGGGATGTTTAGAAGAAGAGACCATATGAAAAATTAGAGATTCCGTTGCAAACGCTCTGGATTAAATGTTTCCAGTATTGAAAACTTCAAATCCAAATACTTGAAGTATTTTACTGTTTTAAAAAGACCAAAATGTAAAAGGCTCTTCTAAATAACATTTGATGCAGCAGCTTATACAGGTTGAATCCTTTGAAAGGCAGGTGCCTAGTCAAATTCCAGACACAGATCTGGCCAGGAAGAGGTGACAACCCCATGCTTAACATTTTCATTCACAATTCCTAATTGGCGGTTACAGATCAGTGCATCTGTTAATGATCTTTCCTGGGAGCACCAAACCCAAGCAAGCTGAATTAGTTCTATACAGAATGTATTTGAACAAATATTCAATAAATTTTTGGGCTGTGTAATGCCAAGGAGTTTTTTTTCTTCTTTTGTCATATGGCCTAGAATGTTGTGAATATAAAACCTGGAAGGGTATAATCAGTGGGTGACTCCCCTTTGACATTGAAAGGGCTCTTTTTTGTTTGCTTTAAGTCAAGCCAAGAATGAGTGGAACAGAACGTTTTTCCTGCAAGTTGGTTGATGCAGACTTGTTGAAAAGAGCATTTCCTTTGTTTAGGGAACGAGAACTTGAAAACTTTGAAAAAGCTTGTTACCATTCCAACAAATGCAGCTGGTAAATGAAAATTTACATATAGTTGCACTTTGCTCCTATAGCTGAACATCTGGATGGATGAAAATGACTGATTTTTATCTTCACTTAATGATTTGCAGTGTCTTCAGTACTGGATGGTGTTCAATAGTCACTCTAACTGATCTAGTAAGCAGCCTCCCCATGTGCCAGTGTTGTCACAAAAGCACATCTGGTGGTTTGTTGGTTCCTACAGAAGTTGTGACCTTTCCAGGAAGGACTTTCTCTAGTTGTTTCACTACGTCGCTTTACTGTTCCCCCCGCCTCTGATGTATCATTTTGTACTAAGAGATATGAAATAATCTGCTGATTCTGATTGCCACATCATGTATGTAGACCTCTTTTCTTCCCTTCTCTTTCCAAGTTTATGAAGGGCAGGAGACGTGGAAGATACAATTAGAAAAGCTGTTTTTTCCTAAGTTTCCTTCAGATTACAAAATACCCTCAATGATCTGCGTGGTGGTGTGAAAGTAGCACAGGAAGGCTTTTTGTCTTTCACAAAGGAGCACGGAGCACCCATCGGTCCTGCCTCGCACACGCTTGACCACCAAGTGCGGCCGCCATTTCGGAGAAGGACAGAGAGTGCTCTGGTGCAGCTGTTCTACCACGCCGCTTACCTGTGGTAGCCTCATCTCGTGGGAGCTGTAAGACACCCAGGTACAGAAACTTCCTGCCTCCTCTGTGCCCTTGCTGGGGACAGAACTAGTAGCTGTGGAAGGGGGTGAAGTGCCCGGTCTCAGCTCTGTCACATGTAATGATCTGGCATGTGTTATAACTGGGAACAGGCAACTTGTGACATGGACAAGGGCTCAGAACAGGCCAAAGCATGCCATATATGAGTGGCTGAGAACAGACCAGCTCGTGACATGTGGGAGGTCTGAGAACAGCCCAGGTTGTGACATGTATGAGGGCTGAGAATGGGCCAACTTGTTATTGTCACAGCCCTCGCACATGTCACGAGTTGGCCCATTCTGAGCCAGTCACACGTGTCTGGCCCTTTCTCAGTTCTCGCATGTGTCACGATCTGGCCCGTTCTCAGCCACCCATTCATCTAGCAACTTGTCCCTTTCTTAGCCAGGAAAGTTTCATCTTAAGCTGGACAAAGCTCTGACTGTAGATGACACTTGTCTTCCCACATGCACCTTCCAAACTTCTCCTGGCAAAGTCAGTAGCAGCACCTGGGGGTAGGATGCTGCCCAGAGAAACCGGACTGTGTGCCTGGGGTGGGAAATGCCTTCTCTGCCTTTACACGTAGCTCTCCACCAGGCTCCTTAGTTCCCTTGGAGGTTATGGGAAACTTGACTAAGTTGGCCTGGCACGAGGAGGGGGGTGGAGGGAGAAGGACCTGCATGTGCTCCCCTCCCCGAGCAGCGTACGGCACAGAAACTACTGCCAAAACCAGAGATCACACGTGTTTAGGGGGGGTGGGGTTTCACTTCTTAATAGTTTGAGGATGGATGTTTGACAGCATTTTTGGTGACTGTGCATTGATATCTATGGGATTTATGGAAGAAATGCTTTTTGTGAAGGGATTTGTCCTGGTTCTGCTGGGCTAGAATCCCAGGCCAGCCATGCTGCACAGGCCAGGAGCAGTTTGGAGTCAGCCAGGGCAGCTGCCCTGAGTTAGCTACAGGTGCATCCCAGACCGGAAACATCACACTCGGTATAAAAGGGGCAGTTTGCTGGAGATGGGGCTCCTCCTTTTCCTTTTCCTCCTTTTCCCCTTCCCTGGAAGGGCTCACTTCCCATTCTGCTCCTGAGGATGCTTTCTCATTTATGGTGACTCCTCTACTTTGTATGCTTTATATTGGCATTGGTTTTAATTTGGCTGTTTTATTAAATCTGTTCTCATTTCAACCTGTGCATCTCTGCTCCTTTTCCCAAATGCTCTTCCCAGCTGTGGGGGGGTCGTCAGGTGATAGAGCAACTGCTGTAGTGTAGCCTCGGGTGTGGGCTAAATGTTGACAGGATCTTTAACTGGCATTTCAAAAAACTTATTTGACAGGCTTGTGTGCACAACATCTAACCCATACTTAGAAGAAAGGGCCAGCTCCGATTGTGTTTAGAACTTCATATTGTATCCAAATACTGAACATATAAATACTAGCACATACAATTGCTCCTTTAGGTTACCTATTTGGTTTCAGCTGACTGAAATCAATCTTGGAGGTGAAATGAAATCTCAAGGTAAGTATTTCAATACTGGTTTTACAGTCTTGTTTTGGTCTGTTAGAAGCCAGGCTTCAGTTAGTCATTAGATACTTACACCTACGCTCTTAATTCAGCCTCCGCACTCAGATTTGTTTCCTATTTTCCAGCTTTGTATAGTAATGGTGCATTTGTTTCTGGTTTGCCTCTGAGAAGCACGGTACAGTTCAGCAGAGAGAAGTCAGGCAAAGTAGTGAAAAAGGTCCAATTTTCCATGTCCATTGAGGTGGCCCATAGCTCTGTTGTTTGGGCTGCACCTCGCTCCCAGCTGGAGTCTCAGACACGTGCAGGGGTTCCTGGAAGGCTCCCACAGGACCTGAGTGAGATGTGAACTCAAATGCGGTGCAGCCAGGATGCTGCTGGTGCAAAGTGAAGGACCTTCAGAGCTGTGCTCTGTGCCACTGCCTGTGTACATGTCTGCTCACAGCCCTCATACTCCTACTTTAATTGCAAAGAAAGAAACTGGATCATCTCCATACTGGTGAAATTATCAGATCACGTTGTTTTACATCATGCCATTTGATGTAAGCAAATCCTTTGCTATCTCTTATCTCCTCCATCTCCCCACCGGGTGTTTCACAAGGCCAGGGTAACTCCTTAATTAACTGTTCTGCTGCTTGGAAGAATTGGTTTCCTGCTGTTCCTCAGCCAACTCTGATGACACGTGCAGGTACTGTGTTGGTGAGAAGGTGCCCGCTACAAAGGAGTTAAAGCATTTTCTCCTTGTTCTGAGAGTGGTTGCAAATGGCTGCAGATGCTGTGTGGTGTGACAGGGTGGGAAAGCAGGAAGGAGTATGGAGGGGCCAAGCGGAGAGGTAAAGGTGTTGTGTTAGTCACCCAGGAGGCAGCAAATGCCGGTGAGGAGGCAGATACTGAAATCTCTCAGTGAGCTGAGGCAGGAGGCAAAAACCCTGCTTTTGTGCTTTTAACTCACAGGGATAAACAGAGAGTTGCTCTTTATGACCGAATTAAGAGCAGGAGCAAACATAACATCCTGTCTGCTCTGTGCGTTACGTTCTTTCTACGAACCGGGATTTTGTAAGTGATCGTGAATAAACCTTAAGCTGTTGTGGTGAGGGGCGATGACGCAGTGCGGGAGTTGGGTGCCGGCGGGCAGGGGTCTGCGCCTCGTCCGCAGCTTTACTGGCAGGCGGCCGTCTCGGGGGGCTGCTAGAGGGGAACCCTGGGCTCAACAGGGGTGGGGAGAGGGCAGCGGATGGGGGCCGGGGGCTCCCTCGGGACGGGGACATGTCTCGGGCTGAAGGGAAAGAGAGAGAAAGAGAAAGGACAGGCGGTGCCA
>VYZX01028836.1:133400-176190 GCA_013401335.1 Brachypteracias leptosomus | reverse complement strand
CGCGCGCCCCCTGCGACACTTCCGGCCCAGCCGCGGCGCGCAGGCGCCGGCAGCGCTCGGGGCCCGCCTCGCCCAGGGGCGCGTGGCTGTGCGCACGTCCCTCCGCGCACCCCCCCCGAGGCCACGGGTTCGCGTCCCGGCCACGGCGGAGCGGGAGAATCCCCTCAGAGGAGAGATTTGAAGTTGGTTCATTATAGAAGCATCTAGATTGGAAAAGACCTCTAGGATCATCATCCAGCCTTCATCCCAACATCTCCCTGACCCCTAGACCATGTCCTAGACCATCTACTTGTTCTTTGAACGCCTCCAGGGATGGTGACTCCACCCTGGGCAGTACTGGTGATTTTTTTTTTTTTTTTAATTACTTTTTCTCATAGCCAGTGATGTCACTGACTGGATACAGGGAAGCAATAAGTAAAGACTTTGAAACATAAAAAAATTCTATTTAAACAAAGAAATAGTTTTTACTGTGAGAGTAACTGAACACTGGGACGGGTGTGGAACCTCCATCCTTGGAGGTGTTCAAAATCCAGCTGGACAAAGCCCTGAGCAACCTGCTCGAGCTGATCCTGCTTTGAGCAGCGGAGTTTGACCAGATCTCCAGAGATCCCTCAAGGTAATTGGAGAGTCGACATGGCCGGGAGGGCGGGAGATGCGGCCTTGGTTTCAGATGCACCCCAAGCGCACTAATAGGCCTTAATCACCCTGGGCGGCCTTAATCACCCTGGGCGGCCTCATTTGCTGCACCTCCCTCAGAGCTGCTTCATTGTCCTATGGTCTGGACTCTTGGGTGGACCCGGCCGTGATCCTTGAGCCTGAGCTGGTTGCCTTTCTTGGGTACTGTGGGATGAGCCCCCACTGGTGATGGGCCCGTGCCCCATCAGCCATGTTACCCACCTTGGTTCTATCCCTTGGGGAACAGAAGACAAGCAAAAGGGATCTCAAGGGGAGAAGAACGAGCAGCTTTCCCTTGGCTCAAAGACCATGCCCTTAATGAAGCATTTCAACTCATTGTTTAAGCCTCAGAGACCTCTTCCCCATAACTTGGGGTGAATTTCCTAGCTGGAATTGTGTGTTGTGTGCTGTGCACTGCACCTGAAGGGAGCCTTGTGCAGCTTTGCCAGTTTATGGGCGTGAGCAAAAGATGGCATCAGATAAAAAGCTTTAGGAAAAGACCTTGTCAAAATCTGAATTTAGGATTTGAGCATGACATAGGCTCATGGAGATAAGGAATGTAACACAATGCTAGAAGTAGTATCCCTAACTTTGCAAGATCATAGAATCATAGAATTGTCAGGGTTGGAAGGGACTTTAAAGCTCATCCAGTTCCAACCCCCCTGCCATGGCAGGGACACCTCCCCCTCCATCAGTTGCTCACAGCCCCAGCCAGCCTGGCCTGCCAAATGTCCAGGGATGGGGCTTCCAGCTCCTCTCTGGCCAACCTGGGCCAGTGTCTCCCCACCCATGTTCCATCATGTTCCTGAGGGAAAAGAATAGAGAAAAAAACCATCATGGAAAAGCATTGTGGAAAAAATTCCCTTTATTTTTCAAATATGCAAACTATTAACACTGAAACTCACAGCATGAAGAAAAAGCCCTCGGGAATTGATGTGGTGAAACCACCAGCAGGCTGGGAACACACAGTGTGGATTCCCAACCATCTCTGTCCTCCTGGGGCAGAGCAAAAGGACACACCATTTCAGGGCAGTTTTCCTGGGCAGATCTCACTCGTGCATGTACCACGTACGTAACACGACACATGGCCCACCACCTGAAAATCCATATTCTTCATGGATTTTCCCTCTTAAACTGAATTTTGAAGAGGTGTGTCCTAATCCCAGAGCTCCTCATGTGTGCACACCCTGGGCTAGCTCTCTGTTTCATCCCAAATGTTGCCCATCTAATCATTAGGGATAAATCTGTTTGCAAACAGGAGGAACTCTGGAAGTTTCTGCCTGTAGGAGCAGCAGGGCTGCAGCAAGGAAGCACAAACTCTCAAATGTCTTAGCATTTAAAAAGGCCCTTGATAAAATGATTTAAAACTTCCAGTTATCTCGTTTTGAAGGCTGAGTTAGTACAAGGTCCATGTTGGGGTTGGAAGGAGAAATATTCTTGGCTGAGCTCTTAGAGCCTGGCTCCTTGCCAGGTGAGCGTTGGTGGGGAGGTGGCTCCTTGGGGTATGTGCAGAGAAGTCACAAATGAAGTGAAGAATTTTCTCTATACCTTGAGAAGTTCTCGTTATGTCACAACTCACAGTCAGCATGTGCTGAGCTCCTCCCTGGTAAACCTGGCTTTGGAAGACTCATTACTGGAACGGAGTAAAAGAGCCCCTGTTGTTTTAAAGCTGGGATTAGAGGGAAAATCAAGGTGGGCACCAGAATGAAGTTGGCAGCTTTCCAGCCTGAGAGTTTAGTGTTGCCTTTCCTGCTTGGATTAGCAACGAAAAAATTAACTCTGTGCATATGTATGTTTGTGCACATGCTCCCCTTTCATATACAGAGAGAGAGGTGTATATATACATATATATATATATATGCAAATTCCTGACAATACTTCACTGTCCAGGTACTGTAAACAGATAGATCATCCCAATCATAAACTGGTTAACAAAGTGGGGAAACACCAGAGCTAAAAACTACCAGCTGAATTCTGAAGTTCCCCACGGGAGACTGGTTTGCAGTATATAAAATGAGGCCTCTACTTGATGGTGCTCCATTAATCTTGTGTTGAAAGCAGGAAATCACAGATGGCCAGGCCTGGAGAGTGCCACGTGTGGGGATGTCTGAGGTGGTGCTGATGCTGCGTGGTGTGGAGAGCCCCTGGAGAGCCCCTTGGGGAGATGTTCACATGGCTGCAACTGAAACCAGGTAAGACTCCTGCTGAGTTTATTAAAGTATCATGAGGACCTTCCCGGAGAGCTTTGAGAAATGATCAGGCAAGGAAGGACCCTTTGCAATATTTCTAAACCAAAAAGCACGTGCATATATTATAAAGCCAGAGGGACCCTTCTGATCATCAGCTTTGACTGTCTGTGTAACCCAAGCTGGAGGACTTCCCAGAATTAGTTCCCACTCGAGCAAGAGTCCAATGCAACAATCCTTTCTTCCAGTTCATCCACCGGTTTGCCCTTTATGTACAGGAAGTCTCTTCAGGGTTAGAATTCAATGTTTCCTTGAAAAGTTGGACAAATAATCTGAAAAAAAAAAGAAAAACGAGGTTGACAAATATAAATGGCTGCACGTGGGTAACAACAACTGCACAAACAGAGGCTGGGAAATTTCTAGCTAGGCAAGAGCTCTGCTTAAAAAGGTGTAGGAACCATCATGTGTCACCACTGGAGTGGAGTCATGCTGTTGTGAAAAAATACAGCACTTTATTGGGTTTTATGAGCTGCTCTGTTCCTCATGAAGGTTCAGTCTCACAGCTGAGCTGTGTTGATGATAAGCTAGTGCTGTCTTAGCCCTCTGTAGATACAAGCTAGTGCAGCCTATCTCAAAACTCTTTGATTAAGATCCAGTCTTTAGATAGAGCCATCTCATCAAAGTAAGAGCCTGACCTCACTGGGATTTAGGGTAAGCTGGTCAGAGTTGGGTTCCCTGTATGGATGCATCACGGGCAGGTCTCCTGCTCAGCTGATGCACAGATGCTGTTAAACTGGAGCCTAAGGTCTACATCCTAATGCACATGAAATATTCTGCCCTCAGTGGCCAGCACTACTAAATCTTTAGCTGGGTTCTTGTGTCACATTCTCGTTACTCCACTTTAAGAAAGATGTAGAACAGAGAGGAAAAAGTCCAGAGGAGAGGGATGTGCAGGATTATTACCTGTGAGGGTCTGAGGGCTCTGTTTAGGCTAGAAAGGAGAAGAGCAGACATTATAATACTATTCACACAAGATAAAATAACATTGCAAAAAGGAGGATAATTTGTTATCCTGCTCACTTGCTCCCTGCCAGAGCAAATCTCATCAGAATGAGGTTGGACTTGAGGACCTTAGAGCTCTTTAATGATTCTATGATTTTAATAAGCAACCTGCCTCCCACAGTCAGCTGCTGTACAATCTGAAGCCAGCTACTACTGAAAAGGGCTACAATACACTTATTTATCCTGCTCTGCTATGGGAAAGATGCATTTGCCCATTATCTCAGGTTCCTAACCCATAAGACCAGAATACTCTGCCTACAGGATGTGGAAAGCAGCAGCATCAATATATAACCCTGGAATTCCTGGGAGACCAAAAAGAGCCTCAGGATCTGGCTTTGGACATCTGGAGAAATGTGTTTGAGGGAGCTTTGTGAGTGCTGGGGCAGTAAGGATGGGCAGTTGTGGGGGTGTGGTTGGCAAAGGAGGCTCCAGCAGGTGCCTCTGAGCTCTCCCTTCCTGAGGTCCACGTGGGTGCACCTCTGAGTCTATGGCTGGGGCTCCTGGATGAAAGGATCAGTGTGGAAAGCCAGGGTGGAAGCTTTATGTGATATGTTGGGTTTGGAATACTGAGCAGACCTCAAGTCAAAGGTGCCCAGTTCAGAGAGTGGGGCTGTGTGCCAGGAGGCTCTTGCTGCTCTTTCCAAGCTTAGCCATGTCTAAAGCAGGAGGGCTACAGAGTAGCCCAAAACCTGTGGATCCTTCACATCTTCCTGGTCATGTCTAGACATTCATTTTCTGGATGTTCCTGGACCTGGGTATGATCAACAAGCCCTGCTGGTCTGTCCACTGGAGTGAGAAACAGGCTGTGTTCCTGGCCATGCCAGGGAAGGGGGATAGAGCAGGGATGAAGCAGATCTCTACTTCTTGCTTGAGCCTCTGAGATGTTTTGAATGTCATGTGGGCTTATGTCCAAGTGTGTTACCCAGAAGCTGAGCTCCATTTGGGGCCTGGAAGGTTGAACAAGTGCTGAGAAGTGACTGGGTATTGCCTATAAAAGACAAGGAGCTGTAGGAAGACAGATAATTGGAAGCATGTTCTGGAGCAAAGTGACTGGAGGGAAGTCACTCCTGAAAACAGCCAAAGATGAGCAAAAGAAGTTTCCTTGAGTCTCATGATGAAGAGCAAAACTTTTTTCTGAGCAGCTCTGAGGTGTCAGGGAGTCATTCCTGGCATGGAGGCACCACCAGCTGCTCAGCTGGGCAAACTGGTCTTCAGTTCTGCATTTCTCCTTCTGGTTTCACTGAGAGGAGAACAGCTTGAAGTTAACTGGTGTTTGGCAGAGCTTGGCAGAGGGGAAGAAGCTGAATAATGGACATAATCAGTTGTTTAATTGTTTCCTGCTTTCACAATTCTTTGGCAGCTTCCGCTAATGAGAAGCCCATTGAGCCCTACATGTGCTACCAGGCAGCACGGTGAGCCCTGTGCTCCCACATCCATCAGGAGCTGGGTGACTCTAGAGTCTGCAGCCAGAAGGGTTGCTGGAAGAGTGAGATGCTCTCAGGAAGCATCATCTGTGCCAACCCCAGGACTGTGAGCAAGGAGGACACTGTGTTTATCATGAACACTCTTGCCAGTGAAGATCTGGAGTGCTGGGGCTCTCCAGGGATCTCCAAACAGACACCACTAAAAGCTTTCTGTGTCTGGGGGAAGCCACTGAGCAAGTGAAGGCTTTGGAGCTGTATCCTGCAGGGCAAGCTCATTGTGGTAACAGTTTGGTGCCAGTCCACAAGGGGTGGTGCCCCCAGCCCACCTCGCCACTTAGCTGTGCTCAGAAACCAAGGAGCTCCTAGTGCAGCTCGTTCACTGAGCCTCCTTTACTCAGGTCTGACAAGAATGACTAAATCAGGATTTTGTAGAATAAAACTTCCTTTGCAGTTTAATTCTCTCCTCTTTAATGCCAGTCAGAAAGAGGTGGGGGAGAGAGGAGCTCGGGGAAGACTCCGTGTGGCAGAGGGGAGGAAAATGTGCGTCTTGGAGAGTGGATCTTTCTCCATCCTCCACTAGGGGCTTCTGCTTCAAGTCTTGGCTTTTCACAGCAGGGATCTGCCCGATCTCACAGGACTGTCTCACTCCTGGGGTGCCCGTGGGTGTTGTTCTGGGGGCAGAACAGGTGGGAGAGCTGCTCTTTCTCCTCTATCACAGGATTACCAAGGTCACACTCCTGCGCGTCCAGCTCCTGCCGGGACAGATGCTCCACGATCCCGGCCCCCAGAGAGTCCCCCAGGACGTTGGTGGTTGTTCTGAGGCGGTCCCTGAAAAGTCAGAGAGAAANCCAGCACTGGACACACTATTCCAGCTGTGGTCTCCCCAGGGCAGAGTAGAGGGGCAGGAGAACCTCTCTCACCTACTGACCACTCTCCTTCTAATAAAATAGAGCTTCTTAGTAACAGCTAAAGGGATGGAGACTATTCCAAGAAACATCTTCAATGAAACTATTTCTACTTCTCAAGTCACTCTGATAATTGAAACTTCAATATTGACAGGAAAATGACTCCCAGAGACCCTTCCTTCATTGACAGCCCTCAGCACAAGCTTCACCTTCCATTGCATGCCCGGAAACTGAAAAGTTTTTGACTTGCCACACAAAGAAAGAATTGTTATTGTGGTTCCACACGGACAGTTTCCTTTCCAAAGGGCTGCTGAGGCCTTTCTGCAGGCTCAGGTGAGCCTCACCATGTCTGTTACACTTGAGTTAACATTTTGTTTTACAAAAAGTGCAGAAATTCTGGTGCAAACCTATGACTCATGCTGCTATGGAGCCAAATTTCCTCAACATGGGCAGTACACACTGAGACAAGGCAGGTTCTTCATGCAAAATAGCAAATCTAAACCACCCCTTGCAATGGAGATGTTCTCCACAACCACAACTGCATGTTCTAACATGAATCTCTCACCAGTCCAGCACCCATCATGTCCCTCAGTGACAACAACAGATGAGAGCTTTGGTACCTGACTGCAATCAGCCTTTCTGGGTAAGTACAAGAGACAACCTGGCATCTTAGGAGGCTTTTTTCAGCCAAGTCTGTTCTTATGCACAGCTCAGAGAAGTGGAGGTGTTGGGCTCTGTTTCCAAGTGCTCAGCCATGGCTGGGAGCAGACTTTGGCTGCAAACCAGCAATACAAGGTACAGCAGAAGAGAGGAAACACTGACAGTGTATCCCCGAGCCAGGATTTTGTTTGATTGAGACTGAGAGGGTGAGGACTGTGCACAAATACATTCTGCAGTCTGGTTCCTAAGAGCCCTCCTGTGAAATCACTTGTCCCCAGGTCTAAAAGGGATGTAAAGCTGAAATGGAGCAATGGCACTGATGGGCTGCACCCATCTGAACACTCCTGCAGCCCAGTCTCATCCCACTTCATAGAATCATAGAATGGTTTGGGTTGGAAGTGACCTCAAAGATCATCCAGTTCCAACCCCCCTGCCATGGCAGGGACACCTCCCACTACATCACTTGCTCACAGCCCCAGCCAGCCTGGCCTTCCAAATGTCCAGGGATGGGGCTTCCAGCACCTCTCTGGCCAACCTGGGCCAGTGTCTCCCCACCCTCCTGGGCAACAACTTCTTCCTAACCTCTCATCTCAATCTCCCCACCTCTACTTTTGACCCATTCCCCCCAGTCCTACCATGACCCAACAGCCTCAAAAGTCCCTCCTCAGCTTTCTTGTAGCCCCTTCAGATCCTGGAAGGCCACAAGAAGGTCCCCTGGGAACCTTCTCTTCTCCAGCCTGAACAACCCCAACTCTCTCAGTGTGTCCTCGTAGCAGAGGTGCCCTGTTTGGTAGTGCAGACCCATCCCCCTGCAGTGTGAATTTCCTTATTATTGGTACAACCTTCCCATTGGTCTGGAGATAGTTTCTGGGTGCCTTTTAAGAAGGCTGGTGTTGGGCTCTTCTCCCAAGTAACTAAGGACAGGACAAGAGGAAATGGCCTCAAGTTGCACCAGGGGAGGTCTAGATTGGACATTAGGAAGAAATTCTTTAGTGGAAGAGTGGTCAGGGACTGGACCAGGCTGCCCAGGGAGGTGCTGGAGTCACCATCCCTGGAGGGGTTCAACAAATGAGTAGATGTGGTGCTTTGGGACATGGTCTGGGGGTCAGGGAGATGTTGGGATGAAGGTTGGACTTGCTGATCCTAGAGATCTTTTTCAACCTAAATGATTCTATGATTCTTTCAAGCAAACTAAGGACATGCTGCTTGGTGCCCATGCTCATCTACAAGTGATCTCTGATGCCTTGGTCACTGAGGTACATGGTGAGGACTCCAGCATGGGCAGAGAGGGCTGGGTGCAGAGTTCTCATGGGTATGGGTGTGTTTTGAGCTCAGTGATGCAGGTTACTGAGACTACTTTCATCAGAGACATTGGGGGGACAGACCAACTCTGTCAGCACTACCAGGGAGAGCACAGCAGTGCACGGGGGACTTACAGGAACCAGTCCACAGCGATGATCAACGTGATGTCTTCAGTAGGCAGCCCCACTGATGTCAGCACGATGACCATTGTCACCAGTCCTGCCTGGGGAATACCTGCAGCTCCAATACTGGCTGCCGTGGCAGTGATGCTGGAGGGGAAGAGGAGAGCACAACTGTCAGCAACGGGGAGAAAAGAGGCAGGTGCATTTGCAAAAATATCAGGAAATAGCTCAAGCTCATCATCTACACACACCTCAGCAGCCTTTCTGGTCACCGAGCAGGATGGTGACACGTGGGACATCAGCAGAGCAGCCAAGCCACCCCTGCCAGGCACCCATCCATAACAGACTGCACACTGCTGCTCCAGCTAAGGGATGGCCTCACCTGGAGATGCAATATGGGCTCAAGTGGAGCCCCAGAGATGTGGTACCAAAATCATATGTGCTTCCACACCTAGAGGTGTCCTACACCCTTATTTTCCATAGTTTTTTTCCCCTCATTGTATCTTCTGCGCCAAAGAGGAACCTGACCACCCCTCAGATAAGCCAAACAAAACTGCAGCCCCATCTGTAGTCCCAAAACTCTTCCCAAAGTCACCTTATTGTGATGATCTGCCCGAAGTCAAGTTCATAGTTGTTGACTTGTGCAATGAAGATGGCTGCAAGGGCCTCGTACAGAGCGGTGCCGTCCATGTTGATTGTGGCTCCCACAGGCAGGACAAACCTGGTGATGCGTCTGTCCACGCCGTTGTTCTCTTCCAGGCATCTGAAGGTGATGGGCAGGGTCGCCGAGCTGGAAGGGAGTTACAAACCAGCATGAATTGGGTAGATGCTGACTTGGGAAGAGGGACTACGCCTCTGCCTGGTTTATGACCTTACCCACCTGCTTTTTCACCCTGCCATGTGAGCCAGAGGCCAGAAGCTGCTAGGAGAAAGAACAGTCTAAGCAAGGCTTCCTCAGATATGCTGCACGCTGCAGTTGCACGTTCAGGCATGGCTGGGACAGGGGCTGTGTGACCCTGGGGCTGGTGATGCTGGTCTAACACCAAAAGAAGGTGATGCTGGAGGATTCAGGGTACACAGGACAGAGCCTCAAGACCAAAACTCCTTTCCCAGCTATTAAAAAAACTCGAGCCCTTTCTCACCCCCCTCAGTGCGCAAGAAAAGACTGAGAATATTTCAGCAGAGAAATGGTTCTGAAAGGGAACAGGGGCAGGAAGAAGGAGCCATTTCAGTGTGAGAATGCACCTGGGAGAGTGTTTTGCCAGTTCCCTGGGTCAGCAGAAAGGACACAGACACCAACAACAGGCATAGACTGATTTTACTGTCTGTTTCCAGAGGGTACAGAAATGAGACAATATAGTTAGCAGGGTAAGGAACCTAATCACAGCTACACGAAAGCCACTGTGGGGATTACAAGGGAGATAATTGCTAGTTACCCAATTAATTAATAGGTTACCTTCATCCAGCCCTGCAGTGGCTGGGGAGCCCCCATTGCAGCGAGGATTTGGGGAACCTTTCCAGCAATAGGGAGTCCTACAGAGTGTGACCACCTGTAGGTGAGGCTTCCAAAGTCACTGCAAGTGGGTCCAGCTTTTAGACCATTGAATAAACAATCTCAGTTGTATAAACAACATTCAAAACTTCAAAAGAGGAACATCTGGTGTTCTTCTCCTTACTGGATCCCACCCAATAGGTGGATCCCCCAGGCCAGGGCCCGGGGAGGAACCCAAAGGAATATCTTTATCTCTTTTGGTCTTAATCACACATTTCCCAGCAAGGCTGAGTGTTCTCACAGTCTTGCAGCAAGTCTCCAAACAGAGAAAAATCCTCTGCTGGTCTCTATTACAAAACATACGGTTTGGTTGTGAAGTTCATCCATAGGTCAACTTTAATTCAGGGCCTATGGCTCAGACCCCAGCACTTCAGAGAGACAGTTTTGTAATAATCTAGCAAGAAACGTGGCACTTAGTGAAACAAGAGCCACTATGGTCCCTTCCTTTGGCTGTGCTGTGTGGGAGCCATGGCATATATGGGCGTTCACACCTTTGCCCAGGTCTCCTGCAGCTCAGACAGTGTGAGACGTGTGTGAGAGGCATGAGAGGAGTAATGCTGCAGGTCAGTGGGGTTTGATCTGTGTCCTAAGCTCAGCATTTCAAGCAGAGTCACCACCGAGGAGGAATATGGGCCATGTACTGATGGTCAGAGGTGGCCACGGCATGAGGGCTCCTGAGCAGGGCAGTGGGAATCTTCCCCCTATCAGATGAGCTTGGCTGGACCAGTGCAAAAAGCTGCTAGTCCTAGAAATGGTCAGACCACAGTGGGCAATGGAGTGCTGAGAAGCTGCCCTGGAGTAGCCACCCCAGCCCCAACCCTCCTCCCATGCAGCCATCGTACCTTGAGGAGGTGCCCAGGGCTGTGATGAGGGCCTGCAGGAGCCCTGCAATGAATACCCAGGGGTTTCTGTGGGTGACGATGAAGTAGAGCAGTGGCAGGATGCAGAGGGCGTGGATGAGGAGCCCGACGATGACGGTGAGGGTGTACATCCCCAGCTGGCCTCCCATCACTGCCAGGTCATCCATCTCCAGGATTTTGCCAGCGATCAAAAACATGATCCCAACGGGCGCGTACCTGGGGCAGGAACACAAGGGCAGGGCTCAGGACTGGCACCTCCACTTTTCACCCCAGCTCTCATGCATGGACAGATCCCCGGTAAGGCAGCACACCAGAGGTGCTCACTCAGCCTGAGCTGGATGATATTGCTGGGTTTTTTCTGGAAGCCTGGAGAGAGCTGGGACTTGTTCACCACGTGCTCAAAACCCAGCTCTTGCTGAGCTGCTGGGCACCCCAGTGCTCTGTTGTGGGTGCTGGGGGAGGTTTCCTCCTCCTTCTGGGTTCCCTCCGTGTTTCCACAACACTTCTTGTGGAATTGATATGGGAGGTTGTGCAAAGGAGTCTCGAGGCCCTTCTTAGCAGAACTTGGGCTGACAGTGTGTTCTCTACCGAGAGGCACAGGGAAGTGCAGGAGAAACAGGGAATTGGGGAGTAAAAGCAAGAGTGTCCTGTAGGACATTCCAGCCTTGCTACCTTCAAATGTTCACATTTGAATAGGAACTCTAGGGAATCCATACCTGGTGTAGCAAGGACTGAGCTCACCAACACCTGGGAAACCAGCCATGGCTTATGCCAAACCCCACTGTGCTGCCCTTGCCATTCCTTCTGGCTTCTCCCCCTCCATACCAATCCACTCACGAGCAGCAGTGAGGCTCCACAGAAAGGAAGCCACAGCACAGACATGGAGAATATAATGGGCACTAAACTAAACATGGACAAAGAACNTCCCCTCATTGTATCTTCTGCACCAAAGAGGAACCTGACCACCCCTCAGATAAGCCAAACAAAACTGCAGCCCCATCTGTAGTCCCAAAACTCTTCCCAAAGTCACCTTATTGTGATGATCTGCCCGAAGTCAAGTTCATAGTTGTTGACTTGTGCAATGAAGATGGCTGCAAGGGCCTCGTACAGAGCGGTGCCGTCCATGTTGATTGTGGCTCCCACAGGCAGGACAAACCTGGTGATGCGTCTGTCCACGCCGTTGTTCTCTTCCAGGCATCTGAAGGTGATGGGCAGGGTCGCCGAGCTGGAAGGGAGTTACAAACCAGCATGAATTGGGTAGATGCTGACTTGGGAAGAGGGACTACGCCTCTGCCTGGTTTATGACCTTACCCACCTGCTTTTTCACCCTGCCATGTGAGCCAGAGGCCAGAAGCTGCTAGGAGAAAGAACAGTCTAAGCAAGGCTTCCTCAGATATGCTGCACGCTGCAGTTGCACGTTCAGGCATGGCTGGGACAGGGGCTGTGTGACCCTGGGGCTGGTGATGCTGGTCTAACACCAAAAGAAGGTGATGCTGGAGGATTCAGGGTACACAGGACAGAGCCTCAAGACCAAAACTCCTTTCCCAGCTATTAAAAAAACTCGAGCCCTTTCTCACCCCCCTCAGTGCGCAAGAAAAGACTGAGAATATTTCAGCAGAGAAATGGTTCTGAAAGGGAACAGGGGCAGGAAGAAGGAGCCATTTCAGTGTGAGAATGCACCTGGGAGAGTGTTTTGCCAGTTCCCTGGGTCAGCAGAAAGGACACAGACACCAACAACAGGCATAGACTGATTTTACTGTCTGTTTCCAGAGGGTACAGAAATGAAACAATATAGTTAGCAGGGTAAGGAACCTAATCACAGCTACACGAAAGCCACTGTGGGGATTACAAGGGAGATAATTGCTAGTTACCCAATTAATTAATAGGTTACCTTCATCCAGCCCTGCAGTGGCTGGGGAGCCCCCATTGCAGCGAGGATTTGGGGAACCTTTCCAGCAATAGGGAGTCCTACAGAGTGTGACCACCTGTAGGTGAGGCTTCCAAAGTCCCTGCAAGGTGGTCCAGCTTTNTCCAGCTTTTAGACCATTGAATAAACAATCTCAGTTGTATAAACAACATTCAAAACTTCAAAAGAGGAACATCTGGTGTTCTTCTCCTTACTGGATCCCACCCAATAGGTGGATCCCCCAGGCCAGGGCCCGGGGAGGAACCCAAAGGAATATCTTTATCTCTTTTGGTCTTAATCACACATTTCCCAGCAAGGCTGAGTGTTCTCACAGTCTTGCAGCAAGTCTCCAAACAGAGAAAAATCCTCTGCTGGTCTCTATTACAAAACATATGGTTTGGTTGTGAAGTTCATCCATAGGTCAACTTTAATTCAGGGCCTATGGCTCAGACCCCAGCACTTCAGAGAGACAGTTTTGTAATAATCTAGCAAGAAACGTGGCACTTAGTGAAACAAGAGCCACTATGGTCCCTTCCTTTGGCTGTGCTGTGTGGGAGCCATGGCATATATGGGCGTTCACACCTTTGCCCAGGTCTCCTGCAGCTCAGACAGTGTGAGACGTGTGTGAGAGGCATGAGAGGAGTAATGCTGCAGGTCAGTGGGGTTTGATCTGTGTCCTAAGCTCAGCATTTCAAGCAGAGTCACCACCGAGGAGGAATATGGGCCATGTACTGATGGTCAGAGGTGGCCACGGCATGAGGGCTCCTGAGCAGGGCAGTGGGAATCTTCCCCCTATCAGATGAGCTTGGCTGGACCAGTGCAAAAAGCTGCTAGTCCTAGAAATGGTCAGACCACAGTGGGCAATGGAGTGCTGAGAAGCTGCCCTGGAGTAGCCACCCCAGCCCCAACCCTCCTCCCATGCAGCCATCGTACCTTGAGGAGGTGCCCAGGGCTGTGATGAGGGCCTGCAGGAGCCCTGCAATGAATACCCAGGGGTTTCTGTGGGTGACGATGAAGTAGAGCAGTGGCAGGATGCAGAGGGCGTGGATGAGGAGCCCGACGATGACGGTGAGGGTGTACATCCCCAGCTGGCCTCCCATCACTGCCAGGTCATCCATCTCCAGGATTTTGCCAGCGATCAAAAACATGATCCCAACGGGCGCGTACCTGGGGCAGGAACACAAGGGCAGGGCTCAGGACTGGCACCTCCACTTTTCACCCCAGCTCTCATGCATGGACAGATCCCCGGTAAGGCAGCACACCAGAGGTGCTCACTCAGCCTGAGCTGGATGATATTGCTGGGTTTTTTCTGGAAGCCTGGAGAGAGCTGGGACTTGTTCACCACGTGCTCAAAACCCAGCTCTTGCTGAGCTGCTGGGCACCCCAGTGCTCTGTTGTGGGTGCTGGGGGAGGTTTCCTCCTCCTTCTGGGTTCCCTCCGTGTTTCCACAACACTTCTTGTGGAATTGATATGGGAGGTTGTGCAAAGGAGTCTCGAGGCCCTTCTTAGCAGAACTTGGGCTGACAGTGTGTTCTCTACCGAGAGGCACAGGGAAGTGCAGGAGAAACAGGGAATTGGGGAGTAAAAGCAAGAGTGTCCTGTAGGACATTCCAGCCTTGCTACCTTCAAATGTTCACATTTGAATAGGAACTCTAGGGAATCCATACCTGGTGTAGCAAGGACTGAGCTCACCAACACCTGGGAAACCAGCCATGGCTTATGCCAAACCCCACTGTGCTGCCCTTGCCATTCCTTCTGGCTTCTCCCCCTCCATACCAATCCACTCACGAGCAGCAGTGAGGCTCCACAGAAAGGAAGCCACAGCACAGACATGGAGAATATAATGGGCACTAAACTAAACATGGACAAAGAACTGGAAGATCCCAGCTCCACGGCCACCCCCCTCGGGGCTGGGCCTCTACAGCTCAAGAGCTCACATGCAATTCATGCACAAGGCTCAGAGGTCCACATGCCAAACTCCAACTTAGCCTGGGAGGTTTGGAAAAGTTTCAGGAGAGGATTTCACGAATATTTCATTTCCTCTGACCTTCCTCTTAGAAGACATCCTTGGCTGCAGCTAGTGACCAGATCTCCCCAGGAAAACCCAGCTCCTGGGAGATGCTCTGCAGACTTCAGGAAGGAGAGCTGAGCTGCAGGGGACAGTCCTGCCTCCAGTACCAGCAGGATTTGATAAGTCAGAAGGTCTCTCCAGACACTACCCACTGTATGACACGGGCAGTTTCCAGAGTGTAACCAACGTTCTAATCCTCCACACCCTGCCTCCTTTCACTGGAAGGAGGAGCTGAAGGAGGACGTGCTGAAGGCACCTCGAAATCATCTCTGGGAGGAGCGTGCAGGTCTACTTGTTCCACCATGCTCATGCTCTCCCTCCTGTGCCCTCAGGCAACTCTTGTCTCTTCTTAGAGGCCCCAGATTCTGGCTCATGAATGGAGGAAAAGATCCCAGAGGGGCTGGGGCTCCCCAGCGCTCTTCTATGAGCCCAGGTTGTTCTTCCCCTCTGTGTCTGTGTTAAGACCTGTCCCCCCGTGCTCAGGATGTTGCTCTGAGACACAAGACTGTGACCAGAAGGCACAGAAAGGAAGCCTGAGTGATCTAAGATGGGAGAGGGTGTGGGGCTGACAAATCCCTTCCCTGCCAGACATCTCCAGCCCCACATCCCTCCTGTTTCATGGTAACTACCACAACCTGCTGTTTAAACCTTGAGCCCTAGATGGATAAAGAGCTTAAAACAACAAGACTGGGTAAAATGCTGCCTTCTAGAGAAGACTCATCTCAACCACGTCCTGCTTATCTGGACCGTGTAGCACGGGCAGCCTCCCACAGCAACAAGCAGCTGAGCTCTAGAGGAGTTGGATCTGGGAGACCTCAGGCAGTAACTTTGAGCTGACCTTGTCCACCCAGCTCAGCTCTGAGCTAATCCACACGGGTGCCACCCTGAGGAGCAGGAAAGTGACAATAGGTTATGGTGAGTCACAGCTAAGTCAGACTCCTGGAACATAGCTGGAAGGAAAGCTTTTGGTGGGAAAGCCTCACACCCTACCCCTGTTGGTAAGGCTAAGAGATCTTCCACTCCAGCTCTCTGGTCTTCCAAGGATGTTTCCAGCAGCCTCAAGGAAAGCAAGTCCTGGTGTACCTGATATTTCTAAGGTAAAAACAAACACAAAAACAAACAGGAAATGAAATGTGAACAAATATCCCATCCAGACTTTTCCCTCCAGCCTGATGGAGCCAAAGGAGAGCTGTGCCCATCTGCTTTTCCTCTGCATGTCATCCTGAGAGCTACCCCACTCCTCCTCAGGTCAGCGGAAACTGCACCTGCAGACCTCCTGCTCCAACCGGCCGTGCTCCTCACCAGATGATAATGGCCACCAGCCTCATGATGGCTTCGTTGAGGCAGTTAAAGAACTCCCGCAGGGCCCGTCCCTTCTGCTTCATGCTGCCGATCACCAAACCGAAGCACATGGAGAACACTACCAGCCCCAGCGCGTTCACCCCATTGGCCGAGCCCGGGATGGGAATGACTTCTTCAAAGGTCAGCACCTCGGAGATGGTCCCCAGGGCCTGAGTGACGTTCTCCAGGAGGCCGGTGAAGTTCTCCGGCGCGGGGAGCGGAGTGGTTGTCACGCCTGCTGTGACATTGCTGCTGTGCAGGACGGTCCTGGTGAAGACCCTGGTGCTGTACTGCGTCTTGTACTGGAAAGACACGGATTGTCAGAGGTTCAGGAGCTCAGGACAGCATGCTGGGCTCTTGCATCTATATAGGTTGGGGACTGAGCTGTTGGAGAGCAGCGTAGGAGAGAGGGACCTGGGGGTGCTGGTGGACAGCAGGGTGAGCATGAGCCAGCAATGGGCCCTGGTGGCCAAGAAGGCCAAGGGCATCCTGGGGTGATCAGAAGGGGGGTGGGTAGTAGGTGGAGAGAGGTTCTTCTGCCCCTCTGCTCTGCCCTGGGGAGACCACAGCTGGAATAGTGTGTCCAGTGCTGGGCCCCTCAGCTCCAGAAGGACACGGAACTGCTGGAGAGAGTCCAGAGCAGAGCCACAGAGATGGAGAAGGGAGTGGAACATCTCCCTGTGAGGAAAGGCTGAGGGAGCTGGGGCTCTTTAGCTTGGAGAAGAGGAGACTGAGGGGGGACCTCAGGAATGGTTATAAATCTGTCAAGGGAGAGTGTCAGGAGGATGGAGCCAGGCTCTGCTCAGGGACATCCAGGGATAGGACAAGGGGCAATGGGTGTGAGCTGGACCAGAGGAGGTTCCACATCAATAGGAGAAGCAACTTCTTCGTGGTGAGGGTGCCAGAGCCTGGCCCAGGCTGCCCAGGGAGGTTGTGGAGTCTCCTTCTCTGGAGACGTTTCAAGCCCCCCTGGCCGTGTTCCTGTGTGAGCTGCTCTGGGTGCTCCTGCTCTGGCAGGGGGTTGGACTGGATGATCTTTGGAGGTCCCTTCCAATCCCTGACATTCTGTGATCTCCTCCTAAAGAAAGGAAAGTGCTGCAAGTTCCTGCTGACCTGTGTGGGAAACTTGCCTTGCCTGTTCTCAAGCTGAGTGCTTTCATCAAAATGTTCATAGAGATGAAGGTCAAAAGAGACCATTGGAGTATCTTACATTCCTAGGACTGAGATATTCTGGCTTCTCTGATAATTCTTTATGCTGCTTCCAAGGGCAGTAGCACTACAGAAGAGACACTGGCCCAGGTTGCCCAGGGGGTTGTGGATGTTCCATCCCTGGAGGTGTTCAAGGCCAGGCTGGATGGGGCCTTGAGCAACCTGCTCTAGTGGGAGGTGTCCCGGCCATGGCAGGGGGGTTGGAACCAGATGATCTTTGAGGTCACTTCCAACTCTGACAATTCTATGACTCTATGATAAATCCTTGGAGAATCTGCTCCCATGCCACTGCCAGTCCAAGTCTGCTACCTGAGATCACACAAACCCTTCCTGACCCTGAGTGTGGGATGGATGGACATTGAAGCCCCATCTACAGACAGCTTGAAAAGCTTGTGTGGGACATGCTATAACAGACTGATGACTACAGTGCCTCCTGGGGCAGTCAGACCTGGAGAAGTGTGGGGGCAGTATAAAGCAATTCCATATAAAGCTATTCTATCCCTCAGAGAAGTAGGTTGGACCATGGCCTAGGGCACAGGGTGCAAAGGGCAGTGACAGGCCAGGTGGGATCTCATACCTGTTTGAAGCAGGCTTCTACCAGGTTGGGTGGGAACATATTCCTGCAGTAGACAGAACAAGGAAAGAGTTATTGTCCTGCAAGAAAACAGGCAAGCAAACATGGGCTACTTGGGCAACATCTCTGTCCTGGAGCAATGTCTCAGTCACAACTCTCCCAATACCTGCTCTGGGTACAGATGGACCCGTTCTGATGGGAACATGGTGATCTGGAGCCAAGCACCCTCTGCATCCTCTCAGGCTCCTGCTGCATCTTTCAGACTCCAGAAGTTTGTATTTCAGGTGTGTGGAAAAAGGCTGCACACCTGGAGCCCTGGGGTATGAATCTGTTGTAAAAGCAGCTTCAGCCCCAAACTTGAAACAATACCACCTTACAAGGTTTAATACTCTCCACCTCACCCCTCCAGCTCTCCTTTGAGCTCTCCCTTATCTTGTACCCCAGAAACATCACCTCACACCACTTGAGAGGGTGCAGCTCTGCAATTCACTGTGTGAGGTCACGGCAAGAGAGGGAGAGACAAAGTCTGGGGAACCACTTCCTTGATTTCCTTGGGTCAGTGAGGATGGATAATTGGAGTGGCCTCAGCTGGGTGAATTTCTGAAGGTCATGCAGTCACTGCAGTTGTGCCCAGGTGGCCAAGAAGGCCATGAGCATCCTGGCTTGTGTCAGCACTGATGTGAACAGCAAGACTAGGGCAGGGATCATCCCCTGAACTCAGCACTGGGGAGGCCACATCTCGAATCCTCGGGTCAGTTTTGGGCCACTCAGTCCAGGAAGGACCTTGAGGGGCTGGAAGAGGCCAGAGAAGGGCAACAGAGCTGGGGAAGGGTCTAGAGCAGGAGTGGGGTGAGGAGCAGCTGAGGGAGCTGGGGGGGTTGAGCCTGGAGCAAAGGAGGCTCAGGGGAGACCTTCTGGCTCTGCACAACTCCCTGACAGGAGGTGGGAGCCAGGGGGGGTCGGGCTCTTCTCCCAAGGAACAAGAGGAAACAGCCTCAAGTTGTGTCAGGGGAGGTTGAGGTTGGACAATAGGAAAAAAAATTTAACTGAAGGGGTTTTCAGGCCCTCGAATGGGCTGCCCAGGGCAGTGATGGAATCACCATCCCTGGGTGTGTTTCAAAGCCGTGTAGATGTGGTGCTGAGGGACATGGTTGAGCAGCAGACTTGGCAGAGTGGGGTTATGGTTGGACCAGATGATCTTAAAGGTCTTTTCCAGCCAAAATTATTCTATGATTGATAATTTTCATTACTTTTGATGAGCACACCTTGGACTCTTGCACTAATACCTCTAACAGAAGGGCTGCACTCCAGAGCTCCAGGCTCCATTCAGTCTCAGAGTGGCAAAGGCAGCCAGCTGGACTCAGCCAGAAGAAGTGGGCTGAGCAAGACTCAGCTGGAAGCCTCTTTCCCTAATAGCTGTGACATTTCCCAAGGGTGTAATCATGGCCTCAACATGAGACCATCTTGTCCACCTACCTCACCAAGTCCATGAAGGCATCTGTGGTCTGCACCTGCTCAATTCTGCCTTCTCGGTGCAGCTTGTCCTTAGATCCTTTCCCTGGGTGGATGATGATCACCATGAGGATGCCAATGAAGACTGCTATGATGGTGGTCACCGTGTAGTAGATGACAGCCCTCATCCCCATCTTCCCTGAGGCTCTGCCATCCAGCGAGGCCATTCCTGGGCAGTCACAAAGAAAGACAGGATGAGAAGAGCTGTTGTCTTAGAGGGAAGCCCAAGGAAGATTCAATTGTGCAGGGCACATGCAGGAGCTGGATGGGGAGCTGGGGTCTCTAGGAGGCACAGCACACAAGGGGCAGACTTTGGGAGTCCACAGTGATGTTGATATGGGAGAATGTGGCTGTGGTTATGAAGCAGCACAGCACTGTTGGGTCTTAGGTTGCATTAGAGGTGGTGGAGGCCCCATCCCTGGAGTCATTCCAGGTCAGGCTTGATGGGGCTCTGAGCAGCCTGCCCTAGGTAGAGATGTCCCTGCTTGGTGTAGGGAGGTTGGACCAGATGAGCTCTAGAGGTCCCTTCCAGCCTCAAACATTCTATGATTCTATGACTTGGGAATGTAGCAATTTCCTCCTGAAGCTCTCAGAAGGGGAATAATCCCCTCCCAGTACCTTGGGCCTTTCCATCCCTAATGGTGGGATGTTGGAGCAGGTGGAATGCTTTGCAGACCCTTCTGCTGCCTGAGAGCTTGGCTGCCTGCATATCTTCTGCGAGGACCTGGATGAAACAAGGTCTCCAGCAGGTGATCAACTCCAGCTCTCTAGGACTGATGGGAATTAACCTTCCCTAGGCTGGAGGAAACCTGGGCAACAAACTCGTTGATGTTTGAGGTTACATAGAATGAAATTCTTGTTAGTGCTCAAGAGCTGGGCATTGGAAACACCATATTGTGTCCTCCCTGGTCTTCTGAGAAAGCACAAAGTCTTCTGCTCCTCTTCCCCACCACTGAGCCAGCAGGGTCATGAGTGGCAATCATGTTCACTACAGCTGGAGGTTCAGGCTTGGCACTATAGCTGAGCTGACCCTAACACGTCTAGCTGGGGAACAAGGAGGTGCTCCACCACCAGCATCTGTCTGCTGGTGATTGCCTGGGCTGAAAGCAGCAGAAAGAACTTCTCACCTGTAATCAAGCTGGAGACAATGAGGGGAAGCACCAACATCTGGAGCATACGCATGAGCAGCTCTCCGGGGAAGGAGAAGTACTTGATCTGGCGGTAGGTCAGCTGGTAGGGCCGCAGGGAGAACGCCAGGATGATCCCTGTGGGTCAGCAAGGGGTGAGAATGGAAATGGGACAGTGGGATCCAGGGGCTGCCCCTCAGCCCTGCAGTGTGGCTTTTCTCCTCATCTCTTCCCAGCCCCTCCTCTCCCCAAAGGAGCAAATGCTCTTTCTTGTGCTAAGAGGTGATGATCCAGTTCTCACTGTGTGTTCTCTCTCTCCCTCTGACATATTTCTATGCACAGGAGCCTCCTGCTAAGCCACAGGTCTCCTCGTTGCTCTCTTGCTGCTCCTCTGTGGCCTGTTCCCAGGAAGCTCATGGACACAAATGCTGTGACTACACCAAAGCGTGGCTACATAGTTCAGAGACTTTGTCCACCCACTTCTTAAAGCAGTGACTTAGGGACATACAGCCTGGATCAGGAGCTAGAGACAACCCACTGTCTGCTCTGCAGATGTAGTTTGTATCATATCACAGCCCTTTGCATCAGTCCTTTTGGTCATAGAATCATTAAGGTTGGGAAAAGTCTCCAGGATCATCAAGTCCAACCTTCAGTCCTGTCAGCCTGAAGCTGTGGGATGGATCTGAGGAGCCCTTGTACCTGGAGCTGCACTCACAAGGAGCCTCTGAACAAATCTGGATGATTTTTCATGAGGATTGGTAAAACTGGATCATCAAACCCCTTCTGTCATAGACTGTTCCTAAACTGCAGCCAGAGAGGATCAAGAAGTTCTCCCTCACACACACCCTCTGGCCCCACAGGATAAGGACACTGAAGTGCTGGAGTGGGTGCAGAGAAGGGCAACAAAGCTGGTGAGAGGTGTGGAGAATATATTGTATGAGGAGTGCCTGAGGGAACTGGGATTGTTCAGCTTGGAGAAGAGGAGGCTGAGGGGAGACCTCATTGCCCTCTACAACTACCTGAAAGGAGGTTGTGGTGAGGCTGGGGTTGGGCTCTTCTCCCAAGTAACTAACGACAGGACAAGAGGAAATGGCCTCAAGTTGCACCAGGGGAGGTTTAGATTGGACATTAGGAAGAAATTATTTATTGAAATAGTGGTCAGGCCCTGGACCAGGCTGCCCAGGGAGGTGCTGGAGTCCCCATCCCTGGAGGGGTTCAACAAATGAGTAGATGTGGTGCTTTGGGACATGGTCTGGGGGTCAGGGAGATGTTGGGATGAAGGTTGGACTTGCTGATCCTAGAGATCTTTTCCAACCTAAGTGATTCTATGATTCTACGAAAGCTACTCCTGATGTGGACAGCACTTGGAGCCATCACCTCCCCAGCTTCACCTCCCCACATTCCTCCGATAAAAACCCCCAAACCCCTTTGAAGAACAAACAAAAAACATCCCCCCCATTTACAAGCGGTGCCCGGGGATCCCACCAGCCCCGTACCTAGCAGGACAGCGACGATGGTGAGGAGGACGAAGGCGTTCCTCCTGAGGAAGCTCCTGGCGCTCTGGGCAGTGATGCTGTGCACCCGCTTCTTGGCACGCGCCGCCCGTCTCTGCACCGCCTGTCGCAGCCGCTGCGCCCGGCCCCCGGCGCCCACCCGCTTGGCAGCCTCCTCGTTGAGGAACAGGCTGTTGACGTGGCTCTGCTCACCCATGGTCCACGCGGCTGCTCGGGCCTCGGGGCTCTGCCTAGGCTGGGCAGGGAGAAGCACAGGCGGGGATATGTTCATCATGGGATCAGCGGTGTGGGCAGTAGGTGGAGAGAGGTTCTCCTGCCCCTCTGCTCTGCCCTGGGGAGACCACAGCTGGAATAGTGTGTCCAGTGCTGGGCCCCGCAGGTCAAAAAGGACAAAGAACTGCTGGAGAGAGTCCAGAGCAGAGCCACAAATCGTCACCATTGGATCATTGGATTTGGCTGAGGGAACAGAGTGCACTGACAGCAAGTTTGGTGATGGCACCAAGCTGGGAGGAGGGGCTGACACCCCAGAGCTGTGCTGCCATCCAGAGAGACCTGGACAGGCTGGAGAGTTGGGCAGGGAGAGATTGAATGAAGTATAACAAGGGCAAGTGTAGAGTCTGCATCTGGGCAAGAACAACCCCAGGTACCAGCACAGGTTGGGACTGAGCTGTTGGAGAGCAGCGTAGGAGAGAGGGACCTGGGGGTGCTGGTGGACAGCAGGGTGAGCATGAGCCAGCAATGGGCCCTGGTGGCCAAGAAGGCCAAGGGCATCCTGGGGTGATCAGAAGGGGGGTGGGTAGTAGGTGGAGAGAGGTTCTCCTGCCCCTCTACTCTGCCCTGGGGAGACCACAGCTGGAATAGTGTGTCCAGTGCTGGGCCCCTCAGCTCCAGAAGGACACGGAACTGCTGGAGAGAGTCCAGAGCAGAGCCACAGAGATGGGGAAGGGAGTGGAACATCTCCCTGCTGAGGAAAGGCTGAGGGAGCTGGGGCTCTTTAGCTTGGAGAAGAGGAGACTGAGGGGGGACCTCAGGAATGGTTATAAATCTGTCAAGGGAGAGTGTCAGGAGGATGGAGCCAGGCTCTGCTCAGGGACAGCCAGGGATAGGACAAGGGGCAATGGGTGTGAGCTGGACCAGAGGAGGTTGCACATCAATAGGAGAAGCAACTTCTTCGTGGTGAGGGTGCCAGAGCCTGGCCCAGGCAGGTTGTGGAGTCTCCTTCTCTGGAGACGTTTCAAGCCCCCCTGGACGTGTTCCTGTGTGAGCTGCTCTGGGTGCTCCTGCTCTGGCAGGGGGTTGGACTGGATGATCTTTGGAGGTCCCTTCCAACCCCTGACATTCTGGGATTCTGTGAGAGCATCAGCTGCAAGGCTGGGACAACTTGCCTTCATTTACAGGTCATTGCCCCTGGGCCCTGAGCAGGTTTGTTTAGAGTAATGGGTTCCTCTGCAAGGAGCAGATCATGGGGCAAGGCATCTAAAGGGCTGCCAGGATCTTGTTGTGACTGCTCTGGTGTCTCTGGAGCAGCTCTGGCCTCTGTAGCACCCAATCTGCACTGAGGAGCAGCCAGAAAGGTCTCCACAGCCACCCAGGCTTGTTCTTAAAAATTCTATCAGTTCAGACAGGAGTGGATTTTTACCACCTGGCAGTAAAAACAGTTCCTGTACATAAACTGTTCCAAATAAACCAAGCGGCAAAGAATGTGTCTGAGACACCTCCTAGATGGACAGGCCCCAGCAAAGCACTTTCCCCATGACAGTGAGTGGCACCAGCAGTTTCTGCAGGCAGGAACAACATCCATCCAACCATGATCCATTCCAACTCAACACATTCTATGAGTCTATAGTCCCCTTGCCTTCTGGGGAGCCCGAGGATAAGGCTTCACTGACGTCTCTTTGAAGCACAACAGGACTTTCAAGTGGTATCTCTGGGGTGACCTCACCTGGAGCTCTGCCTCCAGTTCTGGAGCCCCCAGCACAAGAAGGGTGGGGACAGATTGGAGTGTGTCCAGAGGAGGGACCAAAATGCTCAGGGGAATGGAGCATCTCTGGTGTGGAGACACTGAGAGAGTTGGGGCTGTTCAGCTGGAGAAGAGAAGGCTCCAGGGGGACCTTAGAGTGACCTTGCAGGACCTGAAGGGGCTCCAGGAAGGCAGGGGAAGGTCTGTTCAAAAGGGTTTGTAATGACAGGACCAGGAGTGATGGGTTTAAGCTGGGAAAGGAGAGATTTAGGCTGGAGATTAGAAAAAAGTTCTTTAACATGGGGGTGATAGATGAGTGGAATGGGCTGCCCAGAGAGGGGGTGGAGGCCCCATCCCTGGAGTCCTTCAAGGTGAGGCTTGCTGGGGCTGTGAGCAGCCTGCCCTAGGTAGAGATGTCCCTGCTGGTGTAGGGAGGTTGGACAGATGAGCTCTGGAGGTCCCTTCCAGCCTCAAACATCCTATGATTCTATCTCTTGTCAAGCTCTACTGATGGGATTAACCTGCTGTCCTGTCTTCAGATATTAAGTAGAGATCAAACCTACTCCAAGTTGGTAAATAAAGAACCAGTTCTGCTCCGTTACCTACTGGCTGCAAGGTCTGGAGCAGTCTACTGTTATTTAACTGGTTATTTTTTACTTTTTTTCCTGTATTCCTCAGAACAAAGGAGAAGGGGGCTGCACAGGCACACCAGTCCACTCTGGAGTGCAATCCCACACTTCTTATCACTAGGAGGATTATTGCCTGAAGCTGCAGGTGCCATTCTCCTACTGTCACTGTGCCCTGACAGACACAAGGTCTGAAAATGATTCTTGTTCCTTGGAGTTTGCAAAGACAACAGATGAACCCAAAGAAGAACAAAGTCACCTCAGCACATCAGCAGGTGCTAAAAGACTTTCCTCTGGTGTTGCAAGTCAAATAAGAGCTACTCCATTTGCAATCTTAATTTCAAGTCAAAGAAACCTTCATGACTGGGATTAAATCTCTATAAAATACACATTTGGAGCCAGATAAATGATTATCATAAATGAAAGACATCACATTAAAGAGGAATTGGTTCATGGTGCATCCCTGCAAGGTCATTTCCAACAGACAGATGGAGGAAAAGCTGTTCTGATAGAAGATCTGTTTGCACAGAAGCTGAGGTTCAGAGCAGTGGAGAGACCCCTGAGGTGCCCCAGCCAAGTCACTCTAAGGCCTCCCAAGGCTAAGCTGGGTGAAGGCCACTGGGCTTTTGCAGCAGGAACCTTTCAGTGCTGCTCTGCTCACCCCAGCTTTTGGAATCAAAGAATCATAGAATTGTCGGGGTTGGAAGGGACCTCAAAGATCATCTCGTTCCAACCCCCCTGCCATGGCAGGGACACCTCCCACTCCATCAGTTGCTCACAGCCCCAGCCAGCCTGGCCTTCCAAATGTCCAGGGATGGGGCTTCCAGCACCTCTCTGGCCAACCTGGGCCAGTGTCTCACCACTGCTCTTCCTGGTGAGGGTGCCAGAGCCTGGCCCAGGCTGCCCAGGGAGGTTGTGGAGTCTCCTTCTCTGGAGACGTTTCAAGCCCCCCTGGACGTGTTCCTGTGTGAGCTGCTCTGGGTGCTCCTGCTCTGGCAGGGGGGTTGGACTGGATGATCTTTGGAGGTCCCTTCCAATCCCTGACACTCTGTGAGTCTGTGATCACCTCTAAAAACAGAACCACCAAAGAAAGTTTCAAACCCCAAAGGGTCTCTGTCTCACTCCCAAACCACTCACTCTTCACCAAATCAAACCCCTTTGTAAGACCAAGTGCTATGTTAGACATGCAAAGCTCCCACCTCTTTGGTGAAGGGAAAACAGTCACACTGAGAGCTCTGAAACCACCCCTGATGGGCTGACTACACACACCCCAGGCTCCCCACTCGTGTGGTGACCTGAGGAGATCCACCTTGACCCAGGAGAATGGAAGCACAGACTCACCTCTCCTCCAACCCTTGCCTCTCAGAGCTGGAGCACACCACGGCAGCAGCACAAACCCCTGCACAGGGAAGGTGGGAGCAGAACCCACCTATACAAAGGGACTCACCTGCTCTTCTCTCCAGATGTCTCCCCATTCAAGGCCACTGGGAAATGTATTTTGGGGCAAACAAAAGGGAATTTCTATTTTGATGTGGGAAAGTTCAGGACTAGTCATTAGATCCCATGTCCCACTCTATGCTCAGCAGCCTCCTCAGAGCAGAACTCACTGCTCAGAAGGAACTCACCAGCAGAACTTGCTCCTATCACGTCCCCACCCTCTTGCTGACTTACTCCCTTTCTCCATCTGCATATTTTGCAACACAGTGGCCCCTTCCACAGCACATTCCCCCTGCATCACTGGCCTGAAGTTGTGTAAATGTTCTCTCTTGCATCATCTGGAAGTTCTTGGGCTGCTGCAGTAACTCATCAAAACCCTCTGGCAGATGAATGGGCTGTCAATGGTTGGATTTTCCTTCTTGTGAGGAACTTTGGGGAAGGTTCCCCTATCCATGGCTGCTTCTCCAGGCCCCATTCTGCTGGGGACACTGAGATATTTGAGAGAACATTTCTGGAGGTAACTTCAAGGCCAGACCAGGATATTTCACAAGCAAGTTCAGTGTTGCAAAACGAATACCTAGTTCCTGGCAATGAGTTTTCACACAGACAGTGGAATTTTGGCTATTTTAGGGACATCACTCAGAAGATGGTGAAAGTGGGGAAGACTTTTGCTCTATATTTTCTTGCCCTGCTTTTGGCAGATTTTGGTGTAGTTATCTCTGCATCTACCCAAGGAGATTTCCAACGTGGAGGGAGGAAAGTGCCTAAGGACCTATAAAAAACTAGAAAAGAGGAAAGCTCTGAATCAACTGAGCTGCATCTGCTCCAAGTTGAGCTGCATGTTGAAGAACACCTCTCCTCTTCCTCCCTTGTCTCTGCTAAAGCAGCCACCATCAGAACAGCTGGAGCTATCCAGTGAGCAGCACCTTCCCATGAGTGTGTTTTAAACACAGGAGGTAATAAAATCCTGGCTGAAGGGAAACAGGAGCCAACCATTGGACGCTGACCAGGAGGAGGTTTCACTGGAGGGCTGGTTGTGGTGGCATCAGTGCAGATTTGCATCCCCTTGTCACACATTGGGTGGGTTTGGCCCACATGGGCACCCTTGTCCTTAAATATGGCTTTATTGTCAGGAAAGGAGGTTGTGGTGAGGCTGGGGTTGGGCTCTTCTAGTAACTAATGACAGGACAAGAGGTGATGGCCTCAAGTTGTACCAGGGGAGGTTTAGGTTGGACATTAGGAAGAAGTTCTTTCCAGAAAGAGTGGTCAGGCACTGGCCCAGGCTGCCCAGGGAGGCGCTGGAGTCACCATCCCTGGAGGGGTTCAACAAAGGAGTAGATGTGGAGCTTTGGGACATGGTCTGGGGGTCAGGGAGATGGTGGGATGAAGGTTGATGTTGCTGATCCTGGAGATCTTTTCCAGCCTAAATGATTCTCTGACACCCTTTCATTTGCTCTTCTCAGATCAGTAACAAGGAGATGCAAACATGCCCATAGGCTACAACTTTTTTTTTGCAGGTTTTCCTGACATCTGCCCACTGGGGAATGCTTGAGACCCAGTGTCCACAGTGGTAGCCAGGACAGTGAAGAAACAGCCCCTGCAGATGGTCTGAGCTCTCTGCTCTGCACCCATTGCTCTGCTGCAGCCTGATGGGATGTGGGGAGAGTCTCAGCCCCTGAAATCCCAGGAAACAGGAGGCTCCAAACTTAGAGACTGAGACTAAAACTTGTGAGACTNTCTATGATTTTATGATTCTAAAACATTGCACAAAGCAGAGGAACTTCTTGAAATATTATCTGGGATGTGTGCTTTGACTGCAGGCTCTTCAAGCCCCCACATCCAGCCCCTCTCCCAGTGAAAAGGCCACCTTGGTAGAGTGGAGAACTAAGGAGAAAAGCAGAAGTGGGAGGCAATCTTCAGATGCATCTAGTTAAGGGGAAACCCACATCAGTAAGGAGATAACTCCAGTGTCAGGTCCACCAGATTTTGATAAGAATCCTGTAAGAAAGGTCTTTAAAGCAATGGAGGAAAGGGAAGGGAAGAGCCCCCCTTGGGATCACGACACAACCAAACCAGGTAGAATTTCCTGGCTATTTTTGCCAATAGAGAGATTTCTGGTGAGAGGTTCAGTAAGAAACTGCAGAGTCCTGAGTCACCTCCTCACAAGGCACCTGGAAGATGAGCTGCTCTCTGAAAGTTGGAAACACAAGAATAACTGAAGAAACAGCCACAGGCTGTGCTGAGGGAAGTTCAGATTGGATATTAGGAAGAATTTCATTCCTGGAAGGGTTCTCAGGCACTGGAACTGGCTGCCCAGGGCAGTGGTGGAGGGATTTAGAAGACATATAGATGTAGTGCTGAGGGACAGGGTTCAGCCGAGGACTTGTTGGTGTTATGTTAATGATTGGACTCAATGATCCTAAAGGTCTTTCCCAATCTAGACAGTTCTGTGAGTCTGTGATTGTGCACTCTGGTGACTCAAAAACACATCGGAAATATCGCATGGAAGCAGAGGTGAGAGAAGAACATAGAATCACAGAATCCTAGAATGTTTGAGGCTGGAAGGGACCTCCAGAGCTCATCTGGGCCAACCCCCCTACACCAGCAGGGACATCTCTACCTAGGGCAGGCTGCTCACAGCCCCATCCAGCCTCACCTTGAAGGACTCCAGGGATGGGGCCTCCACCCCCTCTCTGGGCAGCCCATTCCACTGACCTATCACCCTCAGGTTAAGGAACTTTTTTCTACTATCCAGCCTAAATCTCTCCTTTCCCAGCTTAAACCCATCACTCCTGGTCCTGTCATTACAAACCCTTTTGAACAGACCTTCCCCTGCCTTCCTGGAGCCCCTTCAGGTCTTGGAAGGTCACTCTAAGGTCCCCCCAGAGCCTTCTCTTCTCCAGGCTAGAAATTATCAGGGAAGAAATTAGGGGACAGAAATGAACATGGTCTTATGATGACCTACAAATCTGGACCATGCTCCATCCCTGAGAGGATAAATGGCACCCCCAGCCCTGCCAGGCTCCACTTGCTCCAGCAGCACATGGCCACGTCCTTGCTGGCCAGACCCTGCCTTGTGGCCACCTCCTGTGCTCAGCTCCCCGTCCCTTGGGGAGCTCCCAGCCCAAGCTGCTCCCTGGCAAGACCTTCCTGGAGCCCAGAGATTTGGAGTTGACCCTCAAGGGCCCAAGGTTGACATTTCAGACTTTGGTTTGCAATGAAGTGGAAGTGCCCAGGCATGAATGAGGCTTCTGGGGGATTAGGCAGCTTTCATATTGCAATATTAAATGCTCACAACTGTTATGGTTTGGTTTTGGAGTACATCTGAAATGTTGCCAGGTCACAGCAACAGGAGAAAATAAATTGTTGGGGCAAATTTTAAGCTTTGCTGAAGGAATTTTGCATCTAACCCAGATGCTAAGAAGGTAACTGTGGAAGCCTTTGATGTCTTCTAATTTTGGTTTTGGTACAGGCTGAGCTTCAGAAAAAAAACCCCAAACCCTCAATGTTGATTTTGATAAAAGCTGCTGTCACTGGAATGTTCCTGCACTCAAGTTATTCAAACAGGAGCCTCGAGAAGCAGGATCACAGAATCACAGAATGTCAGGGATTGGAAGGGACCTCGAAAGACCATCTAGTCCAACCCCCCTGCCAGAGCAGGAGCACCTAAACCTATCCTTGATCTACCTATTCCTTTGGCTTTCTCATGTGATGAAAGATTTTGCACTTCAGTATTGAGGTGGTTTTGTATTCATGGGAGCCCAACTCCTGAGTAGTGCAGGTCAGGGGGGGTTACTGGAGTCTTCCCCCAGGAACCCATGGGCCATGGGTCTGGTTTGTGGATGGAGCAGGCACAGAGACTCTCCAGCTACCATCATGGTGTCTGAGGAAGCCCTGGGAATGGTGCTGAAACCAGGGAGTGTTTGGTGTGATGTAGCTCCCAATGCTCTGGGGGGCTGCATCTAGGGGGGAAGCTGGAGGAGATGGGCTCCATCTGCCTAGGAGAGGGCTCAGCTCCATGTGGAGAACAGCTCCCAAAGGGTCATGGCAGTGCTGGGCAGAGAAGGTGGGTTCTGTGCAGCAGGGATGTGTTGAGTTCCTGCCAGGGAGAACAGTTTGTGCTGCCCACAGAGAACCCGTGTCACTGTTGGGTTTGTAACCAACGGGGGAAACTCCCTGTCCAGAGAGCTCCACGTGCCTTAGTGCCCTTCACAACAGGAACAGAAACCTTGTGTGAGCCACAGGAAAGAAATCTACCCCAAGCCCTGACCCTGCTCACGTGGAGCAGTCCCTGGGGTCAAGGGGCTCTCAGCTTTCTGGGCAGGAGGAAAACTCCAGGAGACCTTTGGTTGGGTTTTGTCCAGGCAGGGTCAGGGTTAGGCTGTGCTGGGGGAAGAGGAGAAGCATTTGACTGCTCTACATGGTCCAGATGGAACTAAATGCTTGCAAACCACTATCAACAGTGCAGCCTTTTCTTAGGACCTTCATCTAGTACATCACCTCTGGGACCCTAGAGCTCTCTGGAGATCCCAGGTGGGATCCCTGTGCTTGTGCCAGCAGCTCTAATCTTTCCATGGGCCAGAGAAATGGGCTGGCAGGAACCTCATGAAGTTCAACAAAGAGAAATGCAAAGTTCTGCAGGAACAACTCCCTGCACCAGGAGATGCTGAGGGTCACCCAGCTGGGAAGCTGCTTTGCAGAAAAGGACCTGGAGGTCCTGGTGGGCTCCGAATGGAACATGAGACAGCAATGAGCCCTGGCTGCAGAAAAGGCTCCTGAGGGCTGCATGAGGAGTGTGGGCAGCAGGTCGAGGGAGGGGATCCTGCCCCTCTGCTCAGCACTGCTGAGTTCACACCTGGAGTGCTGGGCCCAGCTCTGGGCTCCTCAGTACGAGCCATGGACATGCTGGAGAGAGTGCAGGCAAGGGCTGCAAAGAGAGTGAATGAACTGGAGCATCTCCCATGAGGAAAGGCTGAGAGAGCTGGGACTGGTCAGCCCAGAGGAGAGAAGGCTCAGGGGGATCTTATCAACGTACATCTGAAGGGAGGGTGTAAAGGAGACAGTGCCAGGCCCTTCTCAGTGTTGTCCAGTGAGCAGACAAGAGGTGGTGGACACTAACTGAAGTACTGGAAAATTCTTCTCAAGAATAAGAAAAGGCTTTTTAACTGTCTGTTGGACTGAACCCTGGAGGAGGTTGCTCAGAGAGGCTGCAGGGTCTCCACTCATGGAGATATTCAGAAGCTGACTGGACATGGTCCTGAGCAACCAGCTTGGAGCAGGAGGGGTGGGACTAGATGACCACCAGAGGTCCCTGCCAGCCTGAGCCACACCGTGATCCCTGCATCTTCTGCTGAGGTGCTGAGACAAGGCTTTACAGGACTTTCCAGACAGCACTGACAGACTCCATCCCTGGCAGTGTCCTGGAGCTCATTTACGTGTGTAATTAGACCAGAGCCCTGGTCTGGCTCCCCACTCTTCTCACCCTCTAACCCTGCCCAGCACCACACTGAGAGAGAAACAAGAAACTGCTACTCCATGGAAGTGGCCAAGTGCTGTTTGTGGCCGGGAGGACCCCGGGGGGGCTCAGCAGAGGGGGAGCTGTTGGTCAGGAGGATCCTCTGTGAGATCCTCCTCTGGGTCAAGGTCAGTCCTGGCCACTGGCAGGATCTGGCATTACAGGGCACTCTTGCCATGGACTGTGGGCTTGGAGAAAGTCAGTGAAAAGTTCAAGAGAAGCCTTTCTCTGCCTGCTTGCCCTGCCCGTTGGTCTCTCCTGGGGCAGAGCACCAGCAGCCAGCCCATGCCCTGCTCCCCCTGCCTGCCTACACCATGGAATGGGTGGCTCCAAGAGATCTCAGCTGATCACCACAGAACAAACCCCAGGGAAGGCAAAAAACCCTGTGGAAAACACAGCAGAGGAGAGCTTCAGTCCCCAGAGGGTTCAGGCTCTTGCCTGGGACAAACCCAGTTGTCACCACTCAGGACACAGGGCTGGGAGGCAGGGATTGGAACGCTGCTGCCTCAATCGCTGTCCCACTATTGCTGGTGTCTGCCAGGAGGAGACACGAGGGGTTAATCCAATTAATCAGCTCCACTCCTGGGACCGACAGGAGTCAGCCAAATTAGAAATGCCCACCACAAGGTCCCTCCCAGGCTTGGCAGCCCCCGGGGGCTGGGGGAAGAGCAGCAGCTCAGTCCCAGAGGTGGTGCTGGGTACAGCTTGTCCTGGCACACCACGGGCACCCAGCGTGGCACAAACCTGCCTGCTGGAGGGTGACACTGGAGGAGTGTGGCAGGGTTGGGCATCCCCCCCCTTGCCCACAGCCACCCCAGGCTCCCCCTTCCCTCTCCTAATGCATCTCTCCCTTTTTGGAGCTGGAAGCCAGGCAGAGACTGAAAGATCAGCAGTTCTGAGCCCACTGCTTCTCTGGTCTCCAAGGAAACTCTGCTATTGTGTTCAGCATCAAAAGCAGGAGGATTTTGAAAGTCGAAAATCTCCACAGGTAGCAGCGGGGAAACACCCTAAGGGGGAGAAGAGGAGGGAGGAATTTCTGCAGGAGGAGATGGGTTGGGAAGAGCTCTGCACAAGCTGGGCAGACATGGGGGGCACAGCAAAGGGTCACTGAGAAAACCATACAGGTATTTCCATGGTGGTGCTGGGTCACCTGGGGAGGGGGCAGAAGTGAACTTGCCCATGGTGTGGAGTGGAGGGAGGGAGGGCTGGGTGCTGGTGAGGAAGGGACAAGCCAGGCTGCCCAAGGGAGGGCAGGCGGGGCCCCGCTTCGCCCTCAGGACTCTGCTCGGTGGCCCCACAAGTGTTGTTGGCAGCTATCAAGCTTTAGGGAGGATCCAAAACTCCTACTCCAGAGTAGGAAGCTACGGTCCCTTCACCACCAGCTGGGTAAAATCGGTGCTTTGCAGGAACTACCTTCGCAAGGGTGGCAGGGGAGGGGTGGGCAGCTCAACCCCCACCTCACATTCCCCCCCCAGCAGCTCAGTGCCCGTGCTCAGGGGCACTCAATCCAGCCACTGTGGCATTTGCTGGGTTTCCTCAGTCCTGAGAACCAGGATAGAGAGGGCTCACAGACCCCTGGCTGGAGGCATCTTCCCCCCTCATGCCGTAGGTTCCCTTGCAGCCTGACCCATTGGTTGCCCTTGGGAAGGGCAGCCCAAGCTGAAAGCAACGCGGCCAAAGTGCCTATGTTGAAAATCTCCCTTCCCAAGCCCAAGTGGTGTGAACTCAGCCATCTTTGTGTTGCTATAGCAGCCCCTGCCAGGGCTTTCTGCTCAGAGAGTGTTAGGGCATCTCCCTTTTCCACTTGCTACCTGGCAGCCAGTTCCCTCCCAGCCAACCCCCACCACGACAATGGACCCAGGAGGAGAAGGGATCTGCCCAGGGTCTGGCCACTGACCCCTCTCTGTGAGAGAGGGGAGAGAAATCTGCCACGGGGCAGGAATTAGGGGCTTAGCCCAGCTCAGCTCTAGTGACAAAGGGATCACCAGCTGGTTTGGGGCCTAAGGCCAACACTGGGAGGTCAAGTGCTGCTCTCCCCAGTGCTCCCCACTCATGTGGGAAGGTCTCTCCAGCTGCCCACCAGCCCAGGACACACAGTCACACTTGTAACACCCTCCCCCCTGGGCAGCCCCTTGTCCTGAAGCAGGGTGGGAACTGTCCCTGCTGCTCTCCCATGCACATGCCCAAGGAGACCTCCTGCCATCCTCCAGCCCCTGGAGCTGGCACCGCTCTTACCCACACACAGACAAAACCACCCACCTGGAGGAAGCGCCGGGTGCCAGGCAGGAAGGGCAGCGGGTCCTTTTTCCTCTTGGGGGCTTATTCTGAGTTGTTTGGTTCAGTTAATTCCTGCAGCTCAAAGGCAGGGTGCAGGATTTTCTCCTCGGAAAGGTGCAGCGTGAGCAGCGAGCTCTGAGCAGAACCTCCTGCGAGAGGAAAGGAGGGACTGTAATAAGCTCAGGATACATGGCAGCGGGGGGTGGGGGAGTGGCGGGGAGGAGGAGACTGAACAAATCTTTGATGATTGCAGGAGAAAGGACAGAAAGCACCTGTCACCAGGATGTTGCATAGAGCCCGTGCTGGGTTTAACACTCCCAGTGGTTCTGCACTTTCTTCTGCCTCCTCAGGCAGGCTGCAAAGAGAGTTGGTAGCAACAGGGAGCAGGAGAAGCTGTTAAACGGGAGCTCATCCCCATCCCACTCCTGCCCCTCGTGTGCCTTCCATCAGGGTGTGCAGAAAGCCATCCAGCAGCAGGCAGGTCCTTCACCAGCCCAGAGAGCCAGAGATCCAGACACGGGTGGCCCTGGGGTTTGTCCAGATCACCCGAGGGAATGGACATGTCCGTGCCTCAGCTCAACCACTGTGGGGCAACCTTTGGGGCAAGTCACAAGGAAGGATCCATTCTGAGTGTGCAAAGGACCCAGCCTGCCAGGGAGCTTGGCTCTCAAGGGAGCAGGCAAAACATCCACTGTCTTTGCTCACTGAGCTCTTAAATGCTGTTTCCTGCTGCATTTTCTTTGACAGTGTTTCACTATTTCCACCAATGCTCTGAGCCATGAGCACAGGTCAGGTTGCAGGTGAGCATCTCACAGCCCGTGCTGGCCTTGGACCGGGGCTGAGAGAACAACCATGGCCAAAACCACCCCAGCACCAAGGTTACAACAGCACCTCTGTTTCTTCCCACCACCTACATGTCTCTCAGAGTCCTATCAGTTGTTTCCTGACAGTTGTTTGCCTTCTCCTAACTCAGGTGACACCAGGGCAGGGCTTTGCTGCATGCTCCAGGTTCAGTGCACCAACAAGCGTTGTGTCTGCAGCTAGAACCTGCCCCAGAAGGGGTAGAACTCATCCAGCAAAGGGTAGAACTCATCCAGCAAGGGGTAGAACTCATCCAGCAAAGGGTGGGATTCATCCAGCAAAGGGTGGGATTCATCCAGCAAGGGGTAGAACTCATCCAGCCAAGGGTAGGTCAAAACCAGAGTGTCAGCCTCATCTGGAACTGAAATCCCCCCACGTTTGTGTCCCCATCAGACTCTGTGGGAAGAGGAGAGCTTGACCTCTTCAGCCCAGGTTACAGAGAGCAGCTCCCAACACCAACTGCCATCGTGCAGACACGAGTGATAGAATCATTTAGGTTGGAAAACACCTTTAAGATCATCAAGTCCAGCCGTAAATCAGGACAGTGATTAGATGGGACTTCACTGGACAGGCCATTTGGAGCCAGGGGTCTTGACTATCTCCGTCATTCTCTCTTTGAACTTGCTCCATCTGCCACGTCAGTGTGGACACGGAGCATTGCAGCAGGAGACAAGGACACTCTCTGTGCCCTGACAGATGGCTTGGTCTTCACGTGACTCAGTTGCTCCCATGTAAATGGAGGAAATGGCACCATTCTTCCTCTTGAAGGCACAAGTTCAATGAGGTCTCAGGTCATGCAAGTGTCAACTGGGGCCTGGAAACCCAACCCCTGCCCCCTGCAAAGTCTCAGTCACCTTTCCAGCAAAGCACATATTAGAAGGGGCTACACATTTTATCCCCAAATGAATCATTTTATCCCCACAAAAATGATCATTTTATACCAAAATGAATGTCTCTGGTTAAGGGGAAGGAGGCGGATCATGGCCACACAGCCTGGGACACACTGATCTCCTTCAGCCTTGCTGCTGGGTCCACGACAGTGGCTGTGGTGGGGCAGGTCCAGAGGAAGGACACCTCTTCTTCCTCACACCCTGCTTCTCTCAGGGGCCTTACAGAAGGGCACTGACTTCAGTGTCTGCTGGGGCTCTCTTTGCCTGGACAAGTGCACTTCTGGCACTACCCAGAGAGGGGCAGAGCTACCACACTCTTGGCCACCCTGCACCCGCTGCAGTTTCTCCCCGAATCCACCTCGGGGACAGATGTTTGGCTGGCAGGGAATAACTGTCCCATGTATTTCTTGCGCTTGAAGTTCAGCTTGGCTCTGAGAACCTGCACTAATTCCTCCCCTAAGCCTTTTTTAGGCATAAATTCACAGTGATGGAAGCCTTAAACCTTCTCCTTCCCAACCCTTCCCATGTTTCATTTCCATTTGCACCTGTGGCAATTCCCAGACACCTTTGAGTTGTTAAATAGGATGCAGAGCAGAGGCCTGAAGCTGTGGAGGAGGTGAAGGGCTCTGCTTCCTTGGGGATAGTGTGTCCAGTGCTGGGCCCCTCAGCTCCAGACGGACACGGAACTGCTGGAGAGAGTCCAGAGCAGAGAGCCACAGAGATGCTGAAGGGAGTGGAACATCTCCCTGTGAGGAAAGGCTGAGGGAGCTGGGGCTCTTTAGCTTGGAGAAGAGGAGACTGAGGGGGGACCTCAGGAATGGTTATAAATCTGTCAAGGGAGAGTGTCAGGAGGATGGAGCCAGGCTCTGCTCAGGGACAGCCAGGGATAGGACAAGGGGCAATGGGTGTGAGCTGGACCAGAGGAGGTTCCACATCAATAGGAGAAGCAACTTCTTCGTGGTGAGGGTGCCAGAGCCTGGCCCAGGCTGCCCAGGGAGGTTGTGGAGTCTCCTTCTCTGGAGACGTTTCAAGCCCCCCTGGACGTGTTCCTGTGTGAGCTGCTCTGGGTGCTCCTGCTCTGGCAGGGGGTTGGACTGGATGATCTTTGGAGGTCCCTTCCAACCCCTGACACTCTGTGGTTCTGTGACAGAGGTGCCTGAGGACTCCCAGGCAGAGTCTTTCCAGGATGGAGCAATCCCTGGGGAACAAGCCCCATGCTGAGCTGACTCCCCTGAGTCTCTCGTCTCTGTGTGAGTTCCAGGCACATTTGATCATCCCCATCACACAGAGGCCACATGATACTGTAAGTTATCAACAACAGGTAAAAAGGAAATGGACAATGTGAGAGGCACTGAGAAAAGACAGGACAACTGCACCTCGTGTCACTGAGTCACCTTAGAAAGGGCCTTCTGATGCTATCACAGCTGTTTGAAGATAAAGGGTGGGCTTGTTGGGAAACAGCCTGGAACAGCTTTCCCAAATCAGCTCCCTCGTGATTTTCTCCACAAAGCACCTTTCAAAATGCTTTATCCTAATCTCACAAGTAGACCAAGAATGTTACATGGGGACAGGGCAGTTTGCTTTGCACCTACTCCCTCTTTAAATGTGCCCTCGGTCGGCATCTCTGCCCAGCTTGGAAAGGTCTTAGTCCTACATAGGTGAACTTGAACACAACCAGAGAGTTTGAGAGGTTTGCAGGTCCAGTAGAACAACTAAAAGGAGGTTGTGGTGAGGCTGGGGTTGGGCTCTTCTCCCAAACAACTAACAAAAGGACAAAAGGTAACGGCCTCAAGTTGCACCAGGGGAGATTTAGGTTGGACATTAGGAGAAGTCCTTTACTGAGAGAGTGGTCAGGGACTGGACCAGGCTGCCCAGGGAGGTGCTGGAGTCACCATCCCTGGAGGGGTTCAACAAACATGTAGACATGGCACTTGAGGACATGGCCTATTGGTCAGGGAGATGCTGGGATGAAGGTTGGACTTGCTGGTCCTGGAGGGCTTTTCCAACCTCAATGATTTTGTAACTAGTTCTTTATCATCTCTTTAAGGAAGATGGTTATTATCTATTGGATCTTTCAAAAGCAAAACACGTGATGATGGGCTGAGCATTGATTCCTAACATAGAGATAAGGCAAAAGCCCCACGTGTGACCCTGTCAGTGAATTGTAAACTCAGTTCACTGCACACACGTGGACGGGGCAGGGAGGCTGCAGGGCTGGGTTAGACCAACCCAAGCAGATCCCTGTGTCCACCACCCCATGGTTTCACCGTCTTCCCATAAACACTTATTGCATCAGCCTTTGGAAAGGGCTCAATTTGTCTGAACTGCTGAAAGAAACCCTCATAAAGGATCACACTGCAATGAATGGGGGTGTGAGTGTGTGCAGCCATCACCCCAACACCGGGAGGATGGACCTGGACCATCCTCACCTAGACCTGTCCTAGGGACATGGGCGTTCCTGCTGGAGGGCAGAAAGCCAGTGGGAAATTCCCAGTTGCTGTGGTGGGGAAAGCTGTGGGTTTCCTGCAGGTTAAGCAATCCTTTGACCCTTCCTTCCCCAGATTGTGCAATCCCGTGGTCTTGTTCTTCTTACAGTAACCTTAATTTGGGGGTTGGGATGAACCCCGTGTCCTGCACTGCCTGGCCCGGGGGGCAGGGTCCAATTCTGCAGCTGTGACCTTCATCCCAAGAGTTCCTGCAGATGAATCTCCTCCGTGTTGCACAGAGCTGCTCGAATGATGGCGTTTCCTTCCTCTGGGAAATGCCAACGTTTCAACGCTTATTTTTGCCCTATTTTGGAACAAAAAGTCAAAATCTCAACTCAGAAATCATAGAATCCTAGAATGTTTGAGGCTGGAAGGGACCTCCAGAGCTCATCTGGTCCCTACACCAGCAGGGACATCTCTACCTAGGGCAGGCTGCTCACAGCCCCAGCAAGCCTCACCTTGAAGGACTCCAGGGATGGGGCCTCCACCCCCTCTCTGGGCAGCCCATTCCACTCATCTATCACCCTCATGCTAAAGAACTTTTTTCTAATCTCCAGCCTAAATCTCTCCTTTCCCAGCTTAAACCCATCACTCCTGGTCCTGTCATTACAAACCCTTTTGAACAGACCTTCCCCAGAAGAAATGATTTGGTTTGGATCAGATGGATGTAAATCTTCTCCTGCCTGAGCTGTAATCACTTCATGTGAGTGCTTCTCAGGATAATGTTTTTACCTCATTGGATTGACTGCACCTCCCATGGTATTCTGGGATGTCCCCCTGTGGCTGAGCTGCACCCGGGCATCATCCCTGGTGCAGCCTGGAAGGAAAGCAAAGACCAGGGAGAACAGGGCAGGAGAACAAGTGTGTGATCAAGTTCTCCCTGACAGCACCTGCTGGAATTTCTGATGGGTCATCAAGACAAAGAAAATGACAGTTTGAAAACTGGTGCATCCAATGACAAAAATTATTACCCCAATTTTTTGACTGAGTAGTTTCAACTGATGAGCGAGACAAACTTTTGTGAGCTGCTGAAGTTCCTGGAGTTCAGAAGTTCAGTTTCTCCTTGGTTCTGCCATGAGTGTACGTGGTTGAGATGTTTCAGCTATTTTGAATCCCGGCTCCTGCTCCTGGCTCCTCCCAGGTGTGCAGGGAGCTTGTGCTGCCCGATTCCAGGGGAGCTCTGCTGCTGGACTGGTGTGGTTTGTTTTGTACATGATTTAAGCAATCCCTGTGTATCACTGCACAGGCTGAGCCAGCACAAGCTGCAGCTGCCCACGGTGGTTGCTCTGGTGATGCCTCAAGTCTTGAAACCACCACTTTGTCAAACTGCTTAACAAATGTCACTGGCACTTCCCCTGAAGAACGAATCCCTGGTTGCTCCTCCTGGTGAAAACTCATCCAGATTCCCTCAATGTGAATCACCATGTGGACTGGGGTCAGTTCTGGGGCACTCGCCACAAGAAGGACATTGAGCATGGCCAAAAAAGGGCGACGAAGCTGGGGAAGGGTCTAGAGCACAAGGAGCGGCTGAGGGAGCTGGGGGGGTTGAGCCTGGAGCAAAGGAGGCTCAGGGGAGACCTTCTGGCTCTGCACAACTCCCTGACAGGAGGTTGGAGCCAGGTGGGGTCGGGCTCTTCTCCCAGGGAACAAGCAACAGGACAAGAGGAAAGGGCCTCAAGTTGTGCCGAGGGAAGTTTAGGCTGGATATCAGGAAGAGTTTCTTTACTGGAAGGGTCATCAGGCATTGGACGGGTTGTCCAGGGCAGGGGTGGAGTCCCCATCCCTGGAGGGATTTAAAAGATGTATAGAAGTAGTGCTGAGGGATGTGGTTTAGTCAAGGACTTGTCAGTGTTAGTTATGATTAGACTCTATGATCTTAAAGGTCTTTTCCAATCTCGACCATTCTGTGATTTAGTTTTTCTCCCCTGTCCTGATCCACCTCAGATTCTTCCTTCCAGCCCCAACTTGTTCTGCCTGATGTATTGGGAAGAGGCTTGATTTAGGCTCCATGCCATACACAAGTTTTTTCTACAAACCTTTTCTTTGCCTTGCCTTGTTCTATTTGTCTATCAAAACCAATCCTATTTTCTATCTGACCCATTGCAGCTTTCTCCCATGGTTTGTGCAGCACAGGGACCACTCCAGTGCCACTGTGACCCTGTTTTCTCATTTCTTCCCTTCCATGAGCAGCCCACATCTGTCCTTCCCTCCCACCACCGCTCTGCCTCCTGCCCTCTCTGCCTGCCTGGCCTTTGGAGGGCACAAAGAGCTTCCCCAGCTCTCACACCTGCAGGTTTTGCAGCTCTCCCTGACCACTGGGTCAGGGTTCCAGCACGGCCATGGACACATGCAGGGCTTGTGTTCTTTGTCAGGATGACAGGAAAAAAATCACTTTCTTCTTCTGCAGCAGAACAGTCACAAAAGCAAAGTACTGGAGCTGCCTCTTCTCTATTCTGCTGGCACTGCAGCTGTTGCCCAACTCTTCACACATACCATGAGATGCTGCTTTTTGCAGCAGTCACTTTGGCAGCTGAATTTCAGAGGTGCCCAATTGCTTTGGCTGCCCCCGGGACAGACGTGCCGAGGGAATTCACAGCAGGTAGGATCATGTCTCAGGGCCCCTCTTCATGCATCATTTGAAGCACTATGAAATGCATCCTGCCACAGAGAGGAACAGCATCACTCCCAGGGCTTGCCCTTGCCAAGATATTATCTCATATTAAGCTTTCACTTGCAAATTCATTCAGTGTTTCCTGCTGCAGGGTTCAATACAGCACAGGATGGATGTGCCCTGCCAGACATCACAGGATTGCTGTGGTTGGAAAGGACCTTTAAGATCATCAAGTCCAACCATTATCTGTCTCTACCAGGCCACTTCTACCCCATATCCATGAGCACCTACCCCATATCCTTGATGTCCTGGCATGATGGAGAAACCAGGGTAGGTACAATGGCTGGGCCTTCCCATGTCCCTTTCTCCACACTCTTATTTCTGCCCAGCAAGTGGCAATTCAGACTGGCAAAAGAGCTGGATGCCCATAACAGAGTGACATGAATGTGACCTGTTCTTCTCTCTTCATCTTCTGCCTTGTCCAATCTTGCTCCACTCCTTCTCAGTGATGCTTTTCACATCACAGAATGTGTTGGGTTGGTCAAAGATCATCTAGTCCAACCCCCCTACAAGAAGCAGGGACATTTCTGACTAGATCAGGTTGCTCAGAGCCCCATCAAGCCTGACCTTGGATGTCTCCAGGGATGGGGCCTCCACCCCCTCTCTGGGCAACCTGTTCCAGTGATCAACCACCTTCATATTAAAGAACTTTTTCCTAATGTTTAACCTAAATCTCCCCTTTTTTAGCTTAAAGCCATCATCCCTCATCCTGTCACTACAAACCCTTGTGAACGGAATATAGAAAATACACATATATATATACACACATAGAGAATATATACATATATATACACACACACAATGAATATATATAGAAATAGTGAGGCTCAAATCTGAGATTCTTCCTTCCGTGGTCCAGGGTCTTTTCTGGGGATAGAATCAAAGAATCCTTAGGTTGGAAAAGGCCTTTAAGGCCATCGAATCCAACTGTAAACCTAACCCTGCACCAGTGGACACAATGATTGTTCTGGGCATGGCTTGTTTCTATGGCTAGGACACCATGATACCAGCACCTTCATGCACACCCTGCTCCGTAAGAACCTGGAATGTCTGAACTGGCAGTGAGTGACTGCAGGGGAATGGTTTCCATGGCTTCCCCACAACAACATGTGACTTTTTGCCTGGCATGATGAGACCACGGCACTGGGAGGATCTGGTGAGATCTGCTGGAACACATTCGGGGTCAGCATCACGTTTAATAGCACAAATAATAACAAAATTCCTCTTGTCCATCCTTAAGGTTGGGCTAGATGACCCTTGAGGTCCCTCCCAACCTGGTATTCCATGATTCTCTTGTGCAGCATACGTTAATTCCTTGTACAAACTGGGGAAAATAAAGAAGCTAACATTTTTTTAAGGATTTAGAATCATAGAATGTTTGAGGCTGGAAGGGACCTCCAGAGCTCATCTGGTCCAACCTCCCTACACCAGCAGGGACATCTCTACCTAGGGCAGGCTGCTCAGAGCCCCAGCAAGCCTCACCTTGAAGGACTCCAGGGATGGGGCCTCCACCCCCTCTCTGGGCAGCCCATTCCACTCATCTAGCACCCTCACATTAANTGGGTTGGTCAAAGATCATCTAGTCCAACCCCCCTACAAGAAGCAGGGACATTTCTGACTAGATCAGGTTGCTCAGAGCCCCATCAAGCCTGACCTTGGAGGACTCCAGGGATGGGGCCTCCACCCCCTCTCTGGGCAACCTGTTCCAGTGATCAACCACCTTCATATTAAAGAACTTTTTCCTAATGTTTAACCTAAATCTCCCCTTTTTTAGCTTAAAGCCATCATCCCTCATCCTGTCACTACAAACCCTTGTGAACGGAATATAGAAAATACACATATATATATACACACATAGAGAATATATACATATATATACACACACACAATGAATATATATAGAAATAGTGAGGCTCAAATCTGAGATTCTTCCTTCCGTGGTCCAGGGTCTTTTCTGGGGATAGAATCAAAGAATCCTTAGGTTGGAAAAGGCCTTTAAGGCCATCGAATCCAACTGTCAACCTACCCATGACCCAGTGGACACCATACTTGTTATGGGCATGAC
>VYZX01028836.1:116299-129916 GCA_013401335.1 Brachypteracias leptosomus | reverse complement strand
CTCTTACCTCCTGAATCTGGAGCTGTGCTCGCTGTGTTTAATCCCTGTTAGGAGGTGAGAAGAGCCAGCAAGTGCCTGGGCAGAAAGCCTCGTGCTCCAATGTCACTCGGGTCACAGCACACACCCAGTGCTGGCCAATGGGAACAAATCCCATGGGAATTACACAGCTCTAAATCCTGGAAACTATGCTCCCCACTCTGAATGCTCTGCTGCTGCTTTCCCTGCAATACTGTGCAAGGAAATAATACAGAATCCTTGGGATTTAGGCAGCAAATAAATAAATAAACATTATTAGACTTTTCCCCCCCTGACACTCCCAGAACATGGAAAATCTCACTGGCCATGAGGTTCCTCACTGCTTCTGACCCTGGGAGGCACCAGGACATGCAGCCTGCCCTAGGTAGAGATGTCCCTGCTTGTGTAGGGAGGTTGGACCAGATGAGCTCTAGAGGTCCCTTCCAGCCTCAAACATTCTAGGATTCTATGCAGAGCAAGTGGCTCCACGATTATCCAGGGGACCCAACATCCACCTTGCAGCAATAACAGAAGGGGAGCGAGGGGCAGGCAAGAAGTGTCAGAAGGATTTTCCTGAGGTACTTTAGCAATGAGGTTATTTAACAAGGCTTCAATTCCATGAGATGCTGCCCCTTAGACAGAGGTGTAGGTGAATATATCCAAAAGCATTGATGGGGGAGGTCTGGGAGCGCTTTCCAGGTCAGCTAATTGAAAATATGGTATCAGAAGAGAGGCTGGCATTTAAAGAAGTGATGCTTGCTCAGCCCAACCAACCTTCCCAGGCATCTAGTACAAAAATTAATCCTGAAGTTCTGGCTAAAACATGTATCATAGCTGTGGTGGAAAATGTTGAGGACCAGCCTGAGTGAAGGGACACAGTTAGTGAAGACTCTGACACAGTGAGTGTCCTGCCTTTATTAACATGAAGCCCAAAAGCTGCTTCTCAAAGCTCAGAAGTGTGTGAGCTCCTGTTCACAAAACCTGGATTTATGTAAACTGTGTAAGAACAAATGATGTCAGAGATATCCCTCATCACCCGTTCCTGGGAATGAGAAATGGCACAAAATCCCTGTAAATCAGAATCATGGTCTTTGCCCATCCCTCAGCACCATTACTGCCTGGCTCAGGAGACCTGCCCACATTTGGGGTCTCCCTGTATGGGTAGCAAAGTCTACGTGCAAAACTGAGCAGCAATCTGAGTGTCACCTTCCCATGGGTCTCACCTTCCTGCTGCAGGGCTGGAGTGAAGCCTGGGGGGGGCTCAGGAACCAACCTCTGCCTGCTCAGGTTGAACGGCAGCATCTGCAGAGTAGAGCCAAGCCCCAAGCTTTGGGAGACAGAGAGAAACCCACTGGGGAGGAGCAGATAAGCACAAGCATCACATCCACAGCTTGCTCCTTAGTCCTTCTTGTGACTCCTGCTGGCTCCTGCGTGTGAGGCCCCAGTGCCCCCCTCCAGGGCCAGGATGGGCTGTGGTGGATCTGTCCTGGCACTGGGCACAGAGAGCAGCTCGGCTGGCACTGCCCAGCCCCTGCCCAGCCCCTGCTCACAGGCTGCTGGAGATGCTGGGCAAGGGACAAGGGGCTGCTGGAGGGGGGGAAGTGGAAAGGAGCCAGGAGCCCTGAGGTGAGGTCTTGCAGTGCTGACAGCTGAGGGAGATAGAGCTTGTCCTGGGGATGGAATTGACTGCAAGTGGTGGATAAGAACACTGCTATTAATAATGAACCCTTGGCAAAGGCAAAACACAGGAGGAACTTCTCAGAGCACACAGTCATAGAATGGGTTGGGTTGGAAGGGACCTCAAAGGTCATCTGGTTCCAACCCCCCTGCCATGGCAGGGACACCTCCCACCAGACCAGGTTGCTCAAGGCCCCATCCAACCTGGCCTTGAACACCTCCAGGGATGGAGCATCCACAACCCCCTGGGCAACCTGTGCCAGGGTCTCACCACTCTTAGACTGAAGAGTCATGCACTGGGGTCCCCGGGAAAGGCCAAACAAGCTCTGTCCCAAGCCCTGAAGGTGACAGTTGTCACTTGCAGCACGGGGATGGTGCTGATGTCATGTCTGCTGGCCCAGCTGCAGAGCTGCTCACCACGTGGTTGCTCTTGCATGGTGCTGGGTGGCACCCTGCAGAGACACTGCCTTGCTGGGCATGTTCTCCTGGACCTCCTCGGTGATGCTACATCAGGTGACACTTGTATATCTCACATACCAATGGGTGAGGATGTGGCTTATTTTTGTGTCAAGAGATTGACCCTCCCCTTAGCTTGGGCTGCCTTGGGCTACACTGAAGGCTCTGGTGGGATCCTTCTAGTAAGGTCTTGCTGTGCTGCAGGTCACCAGTGGAGACACAGCAACTCCTTGCTGCTGCTTCTCTCTTCTGCTGCTTCTCTCCCAATGGTTCAGTTCTTACTTCTCAGAAAGATTCAGTTCCTGGTTGATCTCTCTCCAGCCTCACCCACCACCCCAACCATGATCTCCTGGGGGCAGTTGGTTCCTTACACAGGTGGGGCAGGTTCTGCCTCTGGGGCCTTGGGGAACAAAACACGTTGCTGGGTTGGGACTCAGCCACAGGTCAACCCCAGCTCGGGGCCCACAGCCCAGGCCCAGCACTTCAGGCAGCCATGCTGCCATCATTACCTTGGGATCCTCCCCCACACCCTGACCTCAGCATCCCCAGTGCCCTGACCATTCGTGGTGTGAGAGCTCGTGCCCAGTGCACCCACTCTGGCTGAGGAGAAGGTTGCACAGAGGGTTAACCAGGGAGAGGTGTGTTTGGGTTAGTGCTGGGAAGGCAGAAACACCCAGGGAGCCTGTGGTGACCTGCAGCTGCCCAGCTCAGGGTGCTGAGGGGGGACAGGGTTGCTGTGGTTGCTGGTTCATAGAATCATAGAATGTTTGAGGCTGGAAGGGACCTCCAGAGCTCATCTGGTCCAACCTCCCTACAGCAGCAGGGACATCTCTACCTAGGGCAGGCTGCTCACAGCCCCAGCAAGCCTCACCTTGAAGGACTCCAGGGATGGGGCCTCCACCCCCTCTCTGGGCAGCCCATTCCACTCATCTATCCCCCTCAGGTTAAAGAACTTTTTTCTAATCTCCAGCCTAAATCTCTCCTTTCCCAGCTTCAAACCATCACTCCTGGTCCTGTCATTACAAACCCTTTTGAACAGACCTTCCCCTGCCTTCCTGGAGCCCCTTCAGGTCCTGCAAGGTCACTCTAAGGTCCCCCTCACGTGTGAATGAGTTCACACAGGTGTGGTGCCCTGGTTGATAGAGGTGCAGTGCCCTGCTCAGCATGGCCAGGGCACCAAACACTCATCCTGAGCTGGAGGTGGAGCTGAACACGCAGGGCCCCTCTGGAGAGGTCCTCAGCCAGATGCCTCCCTTTGTGCACCTCATGCTCTGCTTACTTCAGATTCATAGAATCATAGAACTGTCAGGGTTGGAAGGGACCTCAAAGATCATCTCGTTCCAACCCCCCTGCCATGGGCAGGGACACCTCCCACTAGCTCAGGTTACTCACAGCCCCAGCCAGCCTGGCCTTCCTCTCTGATATCTTGAGTCTAGGAAGGTGCCATTTAGGATAAACACTGCAATTCACAAAATCAGTGATTCCCAAGGAAACATTTGAACTGCCTCATCACAGAACTGGTGTGACAAAAGTCCTGGTGGCTGCTGCTCCCAGCTCTGCCATCCTTAGGGACAAACCCTGATTATGGGATGTGTTGGCACCACACCCCAAAGCTTTTATTTCCTCCTTAATACACACTACAGGTTTGAATGTCCACAGTCTATATTCTATTTTGTTTTGGTTTGATGATATTCTTTCAGTGCTAGACTTTGAAGCCAAGACTGGTCTCAACTGCTTTTGTTACAGGTCAAAATGTTCCAGGCTGCTGGAGAACCTTGAAAACCACCACAGAGGTAAAGAAGACAGAAGAGACCAAAGGTATTTGGTCAGGCATTGGAACAGACTGTCAGAGGTGCTGGCGTCACCATCCCTGGAGGTGTTTGAGTAGATGTGGTGCTTCAAGACACTAGGGACCAGGAAGATGTTGGACAAAGGTTGGACTTGATGATCCTGGAGGTCTTTTCCAACTTAAATGATTCTACAGTTCTATTGACTGCAGGTGTAGCCACAAACGTGTCACTTAAATCATTCCCTGGAAGCTGCACCCTCCTGCTCTGCAGCCTTTGCAGCCCTCAGCCTGTGCACTCCAAGCCACCAGATTCATGGTGGTGCTGTTGTGGTCTAGTGCAGCACCTCTGGACTCGGGCTGGACCCCCGTGGTCTGGGGCTAGAGCACAGGGCCCTAGAGCAGGTGGCTATTGGGAGATGCAAGGCAAGAGCACCGTGAGCTCCATGGCTCTATCAAAACCAGGGAAGTGAAATCTTTCAGTAAGGAACTGTGAAAAGCCAAGTGCTCGTCTCCCCATCTAGTGGTTATGTTCAGAAGGAAGAATGCTCCAGTAATGAGCTGCTGGGCTCTGGAGGTTGGGGCTCTGTGAATGCACCTCTGGGGTCAAACACCACAAACGTAGCCTTATATGGTTTTGCACGTTGATCCTATTGGGATGGACAGGAACTTGTAACTGTCCATGTCCTCTTCTCCTTCTACCTGCACAGCTCCTTTCAGACACTCTTTGAAGAATGAAAGAGATCAAATCTATCACAGAAAGGTCAAGGTAGGGCAGGACATTTTGTACTTTAACTTGCTGCTTGGAACAGGGCTGCCTTCAAAGTTAGAGCAGCTTATTAAGGTCCCTTCCAACCCTGACAATTCTACGATTCTATGAGTCAGTCAAAATTGGTCCAGTGGAATTCAAAGCTCTCCAGGGGTGGGGATTCAGCCCCTCACTGGTCTCTATGTCACCACCTTGGGAAAGCACTTCCAGAAAGCAAAGTCCTAGAGAAATGATGCTCTCCAGTCCTGTCAGAAGGGGGATAAAATTCCCTTTTTGCTTGTGTGCTCTGCTGGCTGCAGAGGAAGGTGCTGGTTGCACTTCAGCTCTTGGGTGGTGCCCAGCACAGGCTCAAAGTGCCTGGGGCTCCCAGCACTGCAGGGAGGTCAGTGAGATCTCTAACCCTTCTAGTTCAGCCCCTGAATAGCCACAATTAGGGCAAGCCTTGCTCACCCTTTCAGGTTCTATCATCCTGCAGAGCCCACCCAGAGCTCTGAGGAGCAGCAGCACCTTGATTTGAGTCCTGGACCACAGTGCCTGGAGGGTGACAGCTCAGCAGCAGCATTCACAGTGCAGGTGAATTAGAGATGGGAGCTACAGACCAGGAACCCTTCTGAGGCATTTCTCAGTATCTGTAAGTGGGTTTCCTTGACCTTGCACACGGGCACTTTGCTGGGACCCAGCCACAGCTTGGAGTGACCCAGCTTGCTCCATCTGAGAGAAAACAGCAGCTTTTCCCAGGAAAGAAGCTTCAGTGATCCCCTCATGGTATTTTTCGGACTGTTCCCACAGGTGGTGTGTTTGGGAAGATCCCTTCAGCCCCTCATGGCAAGCAACGCCTGGTCCTCTGCTCTCAGGACCTAGGAAGCCTCCTTCTCGTTATCCCAGACCACCATCTAGTGGGTGCTGGTGATCATAGCCACAGGAGAGGGCGACACCATGGCCCCTGGAGACCAGGCTGCTCTCCTGGGCTGAGCCACCAGCCATGCCCGGCTGAGCAGGGCTGGGGGCCAGCAGGAAGGGCTTGAAATTCTAGAGCTTGACTTAGCTGGGCTGTTTGTAACACAAGAACATTCCCCTTCATGCTCCACGCTGTCACTGGGGCTGCAGCTGAGCTGGGGTCCAGTCCCTGGCAGTGCCAGGTTCAGTCCTGCAGTGTGCTCAGCATGTGAAGCTTCACTCCTAAATCAATCACTGATAGGACCTATTGATCCTTTCACCACAGCAAGTATTTTACCTTGTAGGTTTTCTGCAATTGGTGTGAATCCTGGCAGATGAGGATGTTAGAAGGAACTGAATTTAGTAACAGCCTGCAAGCCTTCTGAAACTACACCAGGTGACAGAGAAAAAACAAGGTGTAGGCTGTGGAGATGGCTGGCTCCTCACATAGGCTGCCTCAAAACCGTCAGGTGACCTCTTTCCTTAGAGCTGGAGACAGATTGATGCCTTTCCTTCCTCAGGGAAAAACCTCTGGCTCAGGCCTCCCTGAGGGGAAAAGAAATCATAGAATCAGAATTGTCAGAGTTGGAAGGGACCTTAAAGCTCATCCAGTTCCAACCCCCCTGCCATGGGCAGGGACACCTCCCACTCCATCAGTTGCTCCCAGCCCCAGCCAGCCTGGCCTTCCAAATGTCCAGGGATGGGGCTTCCAGCACCTCTCTGGCCAACCTGGGCCAGTGTCTCCCCCCCCTCCTGGCCAACAACTTCTTCCTAACGTCTCCTCTCAATCTCCCCCCCTCTACTTTTGACCCATTCCCCCCACTCCTACCACTACCCAACAGCCTCCAAAGTCCCTCCCCAGCTTTCTTGGAGCCCCTTCAGAGGCTGGAAGGCCACCAGAAGGGCCCCTGGGAGCCTTCTCATCTCCAGCCTGAACATGAAATGTTTCAGAAGAAATCACCTGCTGAGTTAGAGCCTCCCAAAACTCCAATAGTGGTAACAACATCACTGCCATGTTGCTAAAGACCCTCACAACAGTTTATGTGTAACAATGATGAGCCGCTGCCTCCACAGTGGCAGGTGCCTTCAAATCAGGCCAACAGATGTGGTCTCTTGATTGTTGTCATTTCCAGCAGGCAAATGTTTGTAATCCTGTGGCTTGGCAGCTGGTCAAGGACCCAATGTCATTAGGGCAGCAGTTTCTGGCTGAGAGTCATGATGCCACAGGAGGTCGCAGCCATCCCAAGAGGGATGAGGATTCTAGAAGACCCATAGAAATGGTCTGGGAGAGCCTGTGACAGTGGTCAAGTCTGACATAAGGCCATGCTGGTGTTGAAGGAAGCTCTGCTAGTCCCTCTCAGCTCCCTCATGCTACAAAGAATGAGTCCTCTGAGAAACAAACCCAGCAGTGCAGAGACAAGTTAAAAAACAGGTTTTCAACTGGATCAGTTCCAGCAGAACCTGACTACACAGAGTCCTGGAGATGCTTCCCAATTAATAATGGTCACTGCTTCACTGGAAATCATAGAAGTGCTGGTAGAATGGACCTCTGGAGGCCTCTGGTACAACCTCCTGCTCAAGCCAGGTCTGCTACCAACAGCAGACCAGGTGGCACATCTACTGACCTGCGTGGTGTGGACATCTAGTGACCACCTTCTTGTCCAGGGTGCTGGTAGAGGGACAGAATCATAGAATCCTAGAATGTTTGAGGCTGGAAGGGACCTCCAGAGCTCAACTGCTCCAACTTCCCTACACCAGCAGGGACATCTCTACCTAGGGCAGGCTGCTCACAGCCCCAGCAAGCCTCACCTGGAAGGACTCCAGGGATGGGGCCTCCACCCCCTCTCTGGGCAGCCCATTCCAGGTGGAATTGAGATGATGATGACCTGTGGTGCTGTCTTCACCCTAGAGCCTGTTTCCTTCCCTTGCAGCTGTGGATCCCAATGCCCATCACACTATGGAACACAACGTTGTGTGAACCCCTCAGGGTCTCACCTCACCCAAAGCCTCACAAGCAGAAAGCCCTCAAACAGGGTGGGTTGGGGTTTTTTTTGTTCTCAGAGCTCAACCATGGAAAAATATTTAATTTGTCAAAGTCAGAGTGACTTTTAGGCCACGTCCCTTTAGAAATGCTGACCTAACAATAGTACTAATCAGAAAGTATGGCATTTATAGTATCTTAATGGCATGCACCCAAAATAGATTCTAGTTATATCAGCAAGTTGACAAGCTCACAGGGTACAGATAACTCTTGTAATTAATTTCTAAAAGTCACAGGAACTGTAAAGTTAGTGTGGGTGGAGTTTACTTTTTACTGAAATAATCAAGTGCCAGAATCACACTTCCCCTGGTGTTATTAGAGACTTACCTGAAGGTAAATGGAAGCAGAATCTGGCCTCCAAACTCTGTTAGGATAACACTGTTAATTTCCCTCTCTGATGTTAATGATGCTGTTGAGTGTGGGCTCTAATTAGCACATGAATAGAGAACACACTGTGACCTGCTGGCTCTAAGGTCTAGTGAGTGTCACTTTTGGAGGTACATCTGTGCTAAATCACTCCCCTTAACTAGGTCACAGCACCCACCATGCCAGCACCACTACTCATTAGGGGAGCCCAGCAGAGCAATTCCTATAATTAAAGTTGCCCAACATCTCCATGCTAAAAGCATGTTCCTAGTTTCTTATGGATTTCACAGGCTTTAAGTGCTCTGAAGTGAAATTTTCTGGAGTGGATATCTGTATCAGAAGGGCTCGAATTAAAACTGTAATTATTGTTTGTCAGACACTCCCAGGATGGGTAATTACTCTCACACCTTCCCAGTGTCAGTGTTGGGCTCCCTTTGTAGGACGTGTCTGCTGTGGGACAGGAATTGAATTCCAGAAACACTGGAGCTAAGTCAGCCATGATGGTCAGCCCTGAAAATCACCGTGCTCATGTATGAGAGACACGTTGATGCTTTGGGCTAAATTCTCTGCACCAGACTTGATCCAGTTTAGAACCATAGAATTGTCAGGGTTGGAAGGGACCTCAAAGCTCATCCACTTCCAACCCCCCTGCCATGGCAGGGACACCTCCCACTCCATCAGTTGCTCACAGCCCCAGCCAGCCTGGCCTTCCAAATGTCCAGGGATGGGGCTTCCAGCACCTCTCTGGCCAACCTGGGCCAGTGTCTCCCCACCCTCCTGGACAAGAACTTCTTCCTAACCTCTCATCTCAGTCTCCCCACCTCTACTTTTGACCCATTCCCCCCAGTCCTACCACTACCCGACAGCCTCAAAAGTCCCTCCTCAGTTCTCCAGGGAAAAGGCCCAGACAAGATCTAGACCCACCCATGGACCCAGGCTGAGGTTGGGACATCAGGCAGTGACCAGCACTAGTGCCCAGCCCTGTGAGCTGCCAGCAGACATGGGAAATGAAAACATCTTACAAAGCTGTTCAAAGTCTGATGCCACGATCAGAGGAGTACATTAAGGGAGAGTGTCAGGAGGATGGAGCCAGGCTCTGCTCAGGGACATCCAGGGATAGGACAAGGGGCAATGGGTGTGAGCTGGAACAGAGGAGGTTCCACATCAATAGGAGAAGCAACTTCTTCGTGGTGAGGGTGCCAGAGCCTGGCCCAGGCTGCCCAGGGAGGTTGTGGAGTCTCCTTCTCTGGAGACGTTTCAAGCCCCCCTGGACGTGTTCCTGTGTGAGCTGCTCTGGGTGCTCCTGCTCTGGCAGGGGGTTGGACTGGATGATCTTTGGAGGTCCCTTCCAACCCCCGACATTCTGGGATTCTGTGAGATGCTCAAATCAGCTTTAAGTCAGCTGGGCTCAAAAAATGCTTCAGCCTAATGACCAGTTTCAGCAGCGTTGCCTGGGGCTGGTTCTGGTTTAGTGGTGCTGGTGTTCTTATCAGCTTACTAGGACAACAGGTATTGGAAGACCTGACCTAAAGCCTGGCTGCAGACACTGTCCTCACTTTCTGCCCTGCCCACTCTCCAATTCCAGTACCTGCACTGTTGGGTGGGTGATCTGGGACCTCAGACCTCCGAGGTGCTTGCTGGGTATTTCCTTGGTTGTTGGTAGCGGTCAAAAGTTGTATTTATCCTCTGAAAAGTTGTATTTAATTTCTGACTGCAGCTGCAGCTTTACCCATCATTTACCCATTGTGCTGGGAGCCCCCAGCACAAGAAGGGTGGGGACAGATTGGAGTGTGTCCAGAGGAGGGACCAAAATGCTCAGGGGAATGGAGCATCTCTGGTGTGGAGACACTGAGAGAGTTGGGGCTGTTCAGCTGGAGAAGAGAAGGCTCCAGGGGGACCTTAGAGTGACCTTGCAGGACCTGAAGGGGCTCCAGGAAGGCAGGGGAAGGTCTGTTCAAAAGGGTTTGTAATGACAGGACCAGGAGTGATGGGTTTAAGCTGGGAAAGGAGAGATTTAGGCTGGAGATTAGAAGAAAGTTCTTTAACATGAGGGTGATAGATGAGTGGAATGGGCTGCCCAGAGAGGGGGTGGAGGCCCCATCCCTGGAGTCCTTCAAGGTGAGGCTTGATGGGGCTGTGAGCAGCCTGCCCTAGGTAGAGATGTCCCTGCTGGTGTAGGGGGGTTGGACCAGATGAGCTCTGGAGGTCCCTTCCAGCCTCAAACATTCTAGGATTCTATGATTAAAATCCTGTTCCTCATGCATGAGGCCATTGCTGAAGGTTTTCTATGTAGCAGGCATTAAGGCTGCTCCTCTTCTCACCACTGCCTTGGCACAGGGGGGTTTGACAGTAATGACAGCCCAGTTCTTCCAATGTTTTTCCCTCTCCAGGAGCAGATGCAATGGTGCTCCCTGAGGAGTTAACTGCCCAGCCTCCCTTTTTAGCCTCCTCACAGAGATGATACATCTGGCTTTGCATCCAAACACTTTGCATTCAGACTCGGCGCCAAACACAGAATAATTAATGAATATTAATTATTATTAATTTCCTTGAATGATTTTCTCTGCTGGGTCCCTTTTATTTTTAGAGTCTTGGACCCTCTCCAGGATTTAGATGCTTAGTCCCCACAGAAGTCAATGTGTTCAACAGCCTGGAGGATCTGGGGCTTTTTCTACACAAACAATAATTTTCCAAGTCTCTTTCCCATTCTCACTTCGAGAAAAGAGAGGCTCCTGCTCAGGCCTAACCCAAGAGTTTCTGGAGCCCTGCTGTGTGTCCTCCAGGAATCTGGGGATACCATGGCCAGAGCCTTGCCCCCGGGGGCCCTGGACATGACTTACCCTGGACCATGTAGCACATTGAATAGTGGCAAGTTCAAAACAGGGAAGGATGGCAGGAGCCATCTTGGCTGAAAAGCAACATTCTTCATGGTATTTTTCTTCTGCCTCAGGAGCTTGCTGAGTGAGAGGTNCCAGGTTGGGCAGAGAGGTGCTGGAAGCCCCATCCCTGGACATTTGGAAGGCCAGGCTGGCTGGGGCTGTGAGCAACTGATGGAGTGGGAGGTGTCCCTGCCCATGGCAGGGGGGGTGGAACTGGATGATCTTTGAGGTCCCTTCCAACCCTGACAGTTCTATGATTCTGTTGAATGCAGATGGGGCCTGCCCTGATCTCCACAACCTTTTAGAGATGCTGGAGTGTTTCTGCTCAGTGACATCAGGCAGCTTCCAGCCCCCTCCATGGACTTGTGTGGGCTGAGAGTTCTTCAGGGATTCTTGACTTGATCCTGAACCCTGTCCCTAGATACAGAGGCCTAGAAGACCTCCTTGGTGGAGAGTGAGATGTCCATCCCTTGCCCGTTTCAATTCTGGTTGAGCTTTGGCTTTCCTAACACCATCCCTGCATGATGAAGTATTATTATATTACTCTTTAGTAGTAATATAACGTGGCCTTTCATGGCCACAATTTCATGGTTGCTCCAGCCAATGCTGACACTGATTATCTCTTCCCCAAACAGTCTTTCCTTGAGTACTAGATCCAGGAGGAACTAGATGGCCCATCCAGCAAGTGTAGTGAAAACTTGTCCTTAACACCCTTTAGAAACCACCTGGAGTTCCTGTACCCACAGTGTTGCTCATTCAACTGATAGTGCAGCTTGCACTGGTGATCACACAGCTCCAAATGGCACTGTTTGATCTACAGAAGAGTTCCACCAAATGCCAACAACAGACACTGATTTAAAGACAGGCTGAGTTGGGGCTGTTCAGCCTGGAGAAGAGGAGGCTCCAGAGGGACCTTATAGCAACCTCCCAATACCTGAAAGGGGCCTATACGAAGGCAAGGGAAGATCTGTTCTCAAGGGTTTGTAGTAACAGGATGAGGGGTAATGGTTTTAAGCTAGAAAAGGGGAGATTTAGTTTGGACACTAGGAAAAAATTCTTTAATATGAGGGTAGTGGATCAGTGGAACAGGTTGCCCAGAGAGGGGGTGGAGGCCCCATCCCTGGAGACATTCAAGGTCAAGCTTGACAGGGCTCTGGCAGCCTGCCCTAGGTAGAGATGTCCCTGCTTATTGTAGGGGGGTTGGACCAGATGACCTTTGGAGGTCCCTTCCAACCCAAACCATTCTATGATTCTATTCTATGATCCTATATTGGTTCCAATTCGGTGCCATTCCTTTCTTCTGCCAGTCCTGCTGGTGTGTTCCTGATGGAGAACTCTCCTAGCAGCCAAACTGGATGGTTTAGATGCATGGTACCTGCAAAGGGGATCAGGAGCCTGGCTCTTGGGTTGTGCTCTACACTGGTGGGATAGATGCATCCCAGTGATCAGGCATCATGGTCACTGCTCCTACCTGTGCCAGCACCTTGAGGCAACCATTAGGGGTAAAACTGTATCTCTTGGTGTCTACCTCTGAACTAGAAGCCAACAAAATATGAGGCACCATGGACAAGAGCACCAGAGTGTGCTTATATACACTGTGGCTGTATTGTATACACTGTACACTAACATTGTGTGGCCATTCCACAAACAGGAGCTTCCACCTCAGCGTCAGGAGAAACTTCTTTCCTGTAAGGGTGTCAGAGCCTGGTCCGGGCTGCCCAGAGAGGTTGTGGAGTCTCCTTCTCTGGAGACTTTCAAAGCATGGATGTGATCCTGGGACCCCTGCTCTGGGTGACCAAACTGGAGCAGGGGGTTGGACAAGATGATCTTCAGAGGTCCCTTCCAACCCCGCCATGCTGGGATATAAAGCCTTGGTACACCTGCATTGTGAGCAGTGTGTGCAGTTCTGGAGACACTGAAGTCACAAAGAATGGTAAATACAGATCTCTGGGATGGAGAATCAGCCGTCCACAAACTGAGCTTGAATTCTTCTGCCTGGAGAAAGGTGAGGTCTGGGCATGGCCTCTACAGAATGGAGACTGAGGAGTGACCACATTAATGTTTATAAATCTGTCAAGGGAGAGTGTCAGGAGGATGGAGCCAGGCTCTGCTCAGGGACATCCAGGGATAGGACAAGGGGCAATGGGTGTGAGCTGGAACAGAGGAGGTTCCACATCAATAGGAGAAGCAACTTCTTCGTGGTGAGGGTGCCAGAGCCTGGCCCAGGCTGCCCAGGGAGGTTGTGGAGTCTCCTGCTCTGGAGACGTTTCAAGCCCCCCTGGACGTGTTCCTGTGTGAGCTGCTCTGGGTACTCCTGCTCTGACAGGGGGTTGGACTGGATGATCTTTGGAGGGCCCTTCCAACCCCTGACACTCTTGTGTTTCTGTGAGAATTCCAGCCTGGGCTGTGACCGTGAAGCCCAAATGAAAGCAGTAAACGGGAATCAAGGATCCGTTTAACTCGTGGAGGGCTGAGGCAGGGCGGGCACATACAGCCCCGCGGGCAGCCCGCCTCAGAGGCCCCAGCCCGACGATCGCGGGTGCCAGAGGCCAGTAGGGAGAGCGGGGGCTCCCATAACCTGTGGCCATGGGGGGAACCGCAGCCAGGCCCCGCCCCAACCAGCCCCGCGGACACCTCGGGCTCGGCCGGGCCGGGCCTGAGGGGACTCCGAAGAGGAGACACAACCCGAACC
>VYZX01028836.1:58914-116176 GCA_013401335.1 Brachypteracias leptosomus | reverse complement strand
GGCGGGTCCCGGGGCCGCGCTCAGCCCGTGCCCCGCCGCCCCCGGGCACCGGGAGCCGGCCCCGCCGCTGCCGGAGCGTGACCCTTCTCTGCCGGGGCCCTTCTGAGACGGATTGCGGACCTCCCTGCCCCCTTGCTTTTTGGGGTCGTTGCCCACAACTTCAGGACTGTTGTAAATCTTTCCTTAACTTCCCCTCGGGTTAATCCTCCCTGTAGCAGAGGGAATAATGGAGGTGGTTATGTAAAGCTGGGTGAGATATAATAATATCGATGTTATTTTTTAAGCTGAAAATCTCTGAAGTAAAGAAATAGTGGTTTCATTTTTCTCTGAAGAGGGCCAGGAAAGCCCGGGTTGCAGCACAGTAGGATTTGGGTGTTCTGCTCCAAGGTGTGTGAGTGACACTGGTTATCAACAGTTTGCTTTGAGAATGTCTCACTTCCCTCAAAGTCTTTGCAAAACCAGGTTTGCCCCCAATGTCTCTGCTCTTTTTCATTGTTCTTCTCTGCTAGTGAAAGAAGGGGAGAGATGCCCTGAAGGAGACAAGTGAAAGTGTGTTAGGCCACCTCTTTCAAGATGCTTCTTCCATTTGAACTCTCTACCAGTGGCAATTACAGCTCTGATACCAACGTTAAAAACAGGAAGCAAATATCTATTGTAGGTGCAGCTTTTGCAGATGAAGTCTACAAGCAGCTAACCACATAATTGCCCTGCAGTTGTTTGCTGAGTCCTGTGAGGCAGCACGTCTGGGGCTGCTGGTTCCCAGGCTCAGGCTGAGCTGTCAGGGCACAGAGAGATGTGAGAAGTGGTCTCAAGAATGGCAGTAAAAAGTCAAATGTGTGGGGACTGTTTGGGGGAAACAATGGCAGTATTTACATGCTGGCAGTATAATGGCCTTATCGTGAATTTTGGTGGTTTATTTTGTTCTAGAAGCAGAGGTTTGGGGGTGGCTGTCTTGTCATGCAAGCCCCTCACTTTCCCTTCCTATTCTATGTTAAGTGCATTGGTGAATTCTTAGTTACCAGTGTCTGTTATATTTTTTGCTGCTGATTGTTGTGGGTTTCTCCCCTTGCCTCTCTAGTTCTGCAGAACCACACAGACTGTCTGGAGTTGGGGGGTGGAGTGTGATGCCATCCTTTTGATTTGGTCTGATCTTAATTTTTCTCCCTTTTTTCCTCTTCAGACCCTTCCCTCACCTGCTAATCTCTTTATTTTCTGCTTGCTTCTCCTTCCAGAGTTCTCATCTTCAGCCTTTGCTGTTTTTTATAAGGGTGATATAATCTTTGCTAAGATGAAGCAAGATGAGCCTGCTTCTGAACTCTTGTCTTCTATTCATTCTGGTATCATTTTCTGCATTATCTGCTGTTATTTTTCTGTACTCCAGTTCCATATTTGAGGTTTGCCCCAGATGTCTCTGCTCTTTGTACTGGTTCTTTGTAACCAGTGCACATACACACATCTCCTGGACTTGGCATCCTGCTGGGAGTCAGTGCATTCCAGTCTTGCTCCTGACTGTTGGTGATGGATGTTCTTGGGTGACTGGTCATTTTCTCCTCATTCTGAACCACATCAATCTGTGTATTTTGCCAGTACTGTCAGTGAAGGTTTTAATTTCTTCCGCCCAGGTATTTTTCATTCAAATACATGAAGTGACTATTTTGATACTGATAATTCTTGGATTTTCTGCTTCATATTGATCTCTTGTTTGCAGTGTTTGATACCTAAACATTTGTGTTCACAAACCAAGTGTGGTTAAAACAAAGCTCTTAATAGTCCATAATCTGGCCAGATCTGTTGTCTCAATCATACTTCACTGTCATTGTTCTTTGACGTGTGCTGTGGACTCAAGTACCTAGAAGGATGTTTCATGTTGGCTTTGCTTCATGTGTTCAAACAATAGCTCTTCTTGTCTGCTCGTGCCAGTGAAACCCATTTGATTATTGCAACAAACCTCCTTCTGGCCTTGAAAAGAGCTGATTTGTTCTGCTTGTGGCCTTTCGTTGTACTCATGCAAAGCTTTGAACCTGTTGCTTTTACCTTGGCACCTCTTTGTTTCTGTTCATCCATTGGTTTTTCCTTTTCCAACAGTATATTAGTTACCTTCTTGATTCTGTCATCTCTCAGTCTGTGTCTTAAATCACCACTGGGATGTCAGTGCTGCCTCCAAGTAACCATTTAACAAATGTTCTTTAGGCCTTTAGACTATTTTAATAGATGATCTTTTCTTCAAAGCTGCAATCATTCCCTCTAGTATTCTAACTACTTCATTTTCCTCCTCCTTTGATTTTTTTTCCATGTACTTGTCTTTTTTCTCTAGTAAGTTGGTGGAACTGTAGCCCCACCTCTTCATAGTGATTTGATAGCAAGCTGTGTCTTGACAGGAGAAGGTTGGATTAAGGGCAGTCCTCTACTGCAGAAAAGGGCTGGGAAGGATGAGGTGGTCACAAGTAAAGTGCCCTTTCTAAAGGAGTTTGTACTGTGAAGTTTCCTAGGAGCAGGGCCTGGCCTTGGCATTGCTCCTCCTGATGAAAGGAGATGAGCTGGTGAGTGTGGAGCTGATGAAGGGAAGGAGAGAGTAACTTCTTGATGTCTGTGTGAAGCTTGATTGACTTTGTCACACATCTAGTGACATTGTGATAAAGACATTAGGGACCGGTAGTGTGAGGAGTTGGATTATTGAGAGGAAAGATTTGGGGATGCTGGTGGATGAAAAGCTCAACATGAGCCAACAATACGGGTGCAGCCCAGAAACCAACTGTGTCCTGGGCTGCATCCCCAGCAGGGTAGGGAGGGGATTCCCCCCCTGTACTCTGGTCTTGTAGGGCTCTGCCTCAAGCACTACATCCAGCTCTGGAGCCCCCAGCACAAGAGGGACATGGGCCTGTTGGAGCAAGGTCAGAGGAGGCCACAAAGATGATCAGTGGGCTGGAACAGCTCTGCTGTGAGGCCAGGCTGAGAGTTGGGGTTGTTGAGGCTGGAGAAGAGAAGGCTCCAGGGAGACCTTATTGTGGCCTTCCAGTATCTGAAGGGGGCTACAAGAAAGCTGGGGAAGGACTTTTCATGAGGACTTGTAGTGATAGGATGAGGGGTGATGGCTTCAAACTGGAAGAGGGGAGATTTAGATTAGAAATTAGAAGTTTTTTCACTGTGAAGGTGGTGAGACACTGGCCCAGGTTGCCCAGGGGGGTTGTGGATGCTCCATCCCTGGAGGTGTTCAAGGGCAGGTTGTATGGGGCCTTGAGCAACCTGGTCTAGTGAGAGGTGTCCCTGCCATGGCAGGGGGTTGGAACTAGATGGTCTTCAAGGTCTCTTTCAACACAGACCCTTCTGTGATTTTCTGAGAATCAGGGGTTTGGAATGATAGGCACAGTTGTATAAAGTAATTAGTGAATGATATTAGAGATTTTTTTCTGAGCTCTTTGCTATGATGTTCTTTGGTGTTTTTAACTGGATCATGTCTTAAAACATCCACTTCACACCCATGGCAGTGAAGTTTCACAGAGCTGACACCTCCCTGTCAGGCAGTACCCATGTGAACCTGGGAGCTTTCCTCATTAACTTGTTGTTAATACACAACTAGGAATTTGTTTGTATAAAACTTGCTGCTGAAGCTGCTCTTCAGGTGCCAGGATCTCTTGTGCTGAGAATGACTTGACTTTATCACCTTTCAGCCATTGGGGTTTTTCTCGGGGCTAAAACTTTATTGCTTGCTTCCAATTTCCCTTTCAGGAGGTGCCTGCACCCCTTGTGTTGACAGAGTCTCCTTAGACACCAAACATGGTTTATTTGGTTTTATGAACTTGCTCAGTCTACAGTTCAGGATGAGAAGAGATTTGTCCAGCTCTGGAGCCCCCAGCACAAGAAAGATCTGGAGGTGCTGGAACGTGTCCAGAGAAGGGCCACGAGGATGGTCAGAGGCTGGAGCACCGAGGAGAGACTGAGAGACTTGGGGTTGGTCAGGCTGGAGAAGAAAAGTCTCCCAGGGCACCTTCTGGTGGCCTTCCAGGATCTGAAGGGGGCTCCAAGAAAGCTGGGGAGGGACTTTTGAGGCTGTTGGGGAGTGGTAGGACTGGGGGGAATGGGTCAAAAGTAGAGGTGGGGAGATTGAGATGAGATGTTAGGAAGAAGTTGTTGGCCAGGAGGGTGGGGAGACACTGGCCCAGGTTGGCCAGAGAGGTGCTGGAAGCCCCATCCCTGGACATTTGGAAGGCCAGGCTGGCTGGGGCTGTGAGCAACTGATGGAGTGGGAGGTGTCCCTGCCATGGCAGGGGGGTTGGAACTGGATGAGCTTTGAGGTCCCTTCCAACCCTGACGATTCTAGGATTCTATGAATTTCTTCCCCACAAGAGTTGTGAAGGGCTGTGCCAGGCTGGGCAGGGCAGTGGTCGAGTCCCCATCCCTGGAGGGGTTTCCAGGCTGTGGGGATGTGGTGCTGAGGGCCAGGGGTTAGCAGTGGACAGGATGATCACCCTGAATGACTCTATGGTTTTATGAATTGAAGCAGTTCATTTGGAAGTCTCATTCCTCTGCCAGATTGTGTGATGCTGACATTGCTTCTTTGCTCTTCCTCTTTTTGGTGTTTTTTTTTTTCCCCTGGCTGTATAATTCTCCTTGCCCTGTGGTAGCTTTCAGAGAGAGGAAGGTCTGTTTTTACTTGGATGAGAAACACTTGCAAGCATCCTTGCCCCTGATGTTTGTAGACCCCAAGATCTTTTATTTCTATGGTGATTTACTTCAGATAAGCCAGTGGGTGCAAAGTTAGCCCGAATAATTTGATTTTGTTTGGGATTTTTTTTGAGATATCTTAATTCACACCCAAACACCATAAAATGTTTCATTTACAAAGAGCTGTCTAAGTACTTTAATTTTTATTAACACTTCAATACTTTATATGTATTTTATCAATATTGCAAAGTAGTTGGGCTGCCTCATGGTTTTCTTCTTCCTGTCAGGTGAAAACAAGCTCCTATTCTTCTGTTCCTGCCTTCTACATTTGTTTGATATGAAGTACAGGAGCAGAAATAGTAAAATTACGTAATGCAGAGGGGAACTTATTTATATTGATGCCACAAGGGCTTGGGAAGTGAAATGCCACAAGCTCTGCAAACACAAAACCTTTGTGCTTTAGCTGCTTTTTTTTCTGCTCATCTGTGGAATTATTTAATCTGAAATATGTAAAAGGCTTTTTACCTTCCCCTGCCAGCTGGGGAGGTGCTCTCTGGAAGCAGCCTCCTCACTCCTGCTGCAGGAGACACAAAGATAAAGGGTTTGAAGGTGAATGAGAACATTGGATGTTTCACTTCATAAAAAGCAACTCATCAAAGTTTGGAAAATGAAACAAATACCTTTTTTTTTCCCCTCAATGTCAGCTGTACTCACCATGGTGTCACTTGTGAAGTCTGGCTCTAGATGATCCAGTTTCTTGTGCTTTCTGACATGGTGTCATCAGCTCTGCTGCTGGGGTCTTTCTGGAGATCCCCTGTTGCTGTGGTACCTTCCTCAGTGCTTTGGTAGTTATTGGAGAAGAGTCTTCTTTTGTAGCAACACTTTTAGAGTTTTAGAATATCACAGGTTGCCTTATCGTGTAGTATTTTATTAGCATGATAATAAAAGATTCTGCCTCTTGTCACTTATAGTATTGAGGTGAAAAACCATTTTTGTGACCTGAGCTGTTCAAATAAGCATAATTAAACTTAACTTGGGACTTAATTTTTTTCTTGACCCTCAGATAAGCCTTTCACAGGCTGTAAACTTCCACTCAATATTTTTGAATTAACAATGGCATTTAACACTCTTTCCTTCTTCATGATTTACTTTTCCTCTCAGGTGATGTATTATAATGAGTTAGTCAGAGCAGTTGTTCTCAACTAATCTGCTTTTAGTGTTGAAGGTTCCTCCTTCAGATCCCAGCAAGACTTGCTCTCCTGGAAGCTTCTCAGTGTTTTCTTTCTGTCTCTCCTAGATTTCCATGTGGTCTGGCACTATTGCACTTTTAAATGTCATTTGGAGTAAATTTAAAAGGAAATGTTTGAGGCAGTGTAGTTCTTAGCATGAAAAATAAATTCCATGCGTACTAACCTGGCTGCAAAGGGTCTGGTGAGGACTCCAGAGTTGTTCTCATGACGTGTGGCCTGGGTTTCTTCACAATATAAAGATTGAGGCATCAGGGTGCTTGGTGGTCTGGGTTGTGTGACCTGGGAGAAGAGGCTGAAGGAACTGAGAAGGCTTCAGAGAGGCCTATCTGGACCTTTCCAGGGTCTATGAGCAGGTTAGTAAGAAGGCAGAGCCAGGCTCCTTGCTTTGGAGGGACACAAGGTGAGAGGTGGAATGAGATGTTCAGACTGGAAAGAGGGAAGAGGTTGGTTTGGTTGGTTTCTTTTCACCATAAGGAAAGTCAAGCAGTAGAAGAGGTTACCTGGGAGGCTGCTCAGCCTCCATCCTTAGAAGCCAAGACTAGACTGGATGACCTGATTAATCTGGTCTGACTTGATAGTTGACCTTACTTGGAGCAGGAGGTTGGACTAGAGACCTCCTGTGGTCCCTTCCAACCTGAATTCTCCTGTGCTCTTAGGGCAGACATGATGGTTCCAGAAGTAAAGGAGAAGAAGGAATGGTTTCTTGCCTTTGTCACTGCTCTGCCAGAGGATTTACTCTGAGCCCTCTAGAGAAACCCACCTCTGCACTATACCAGCTTTGGGGTTTTTCCCCTGTTTGGTGGAGTTTCACCTTGTATTTTCTTTTTACTTACAAGGCCTTTAAATGACTCAAAAGGGACATGGGTTTTCCCTCTGTAGACTCAAAATACCTGCTGGGTTTTTCTGCAGTGGGTCAGTTCATACAGCAGGGAAGGTGTAAAACCTCACACTGCAGAAACAGCTGTTGGGGCTGCTGGAGATGTCACCAACTACTGGCTGTGTTGGTGTGGACAGGTGGAGAGGTAGAACAAGGCCACGTTTTGCCTTGTTCTAGTTGCAGGGAGCATGGCTGACATCACAGAGCTACAAATGGTTGGCTGATCAAATCTGGTGAGGCCACCTCTTGAGTAGGTCCGTCAGTTTTGGGCCCCTCACTCCCAGAAGGACCTTGAGGGGCTGGAGAATGTCCAGAGAAGGGCAGTGAAGCTGGGGAAGGGTCTAGAGCAGGAGTGTGGTGAGGAGCAGCTGAGGGAGCTGGGGGGGTTGAGCCTGGAGCAAAGGAGGCTCGGGGAGACCTCTCATTCTCTACATCTACCTGACAGGAGGTTGTAGGGCTGTGGGTGCTGGGCTCTTCTCACAAGTAACAAGTGATAAGAGCCAACAGCCTCAAGTCGTACCAGGGGATGTTTAGGTTGGACATTAGGAAAACTCACTGCAAGGGTTGTGAAGGGCTGGCTCAGGCAGTGGTGGAACCACCATTCCTGGATGTGTTTCCAAGCTGTGGAGATGTGGTGCTGAGGGACCTGGTTCAGCAGGGACTTGGTAGAGCAGGGTTATGGTTGGACTGGATGATCTTAAAGGTCTTTTCCAACCTGAATGACTCTATGAAATGGTTGTGTATCAAAAACCTCCCATTAAATAGTGTCTATGACTTGAAGATGATGCCTCTGCCTGAGCCACTGAGAGAGGAGTTCCTGGTTTTATTTTCCAAGGTTTGCAAAGCAACTGAGTAGGTTTAATAGTACCCACATGTTTCTGACAGCACTTAGAGCATGTATTGATAGTTAATTACTGGGAAATACATTAAAGGATTTCAGCATGTGCAAACCAGCTCCTGAGATGTTTGAAATTGTTCCTGCAGGTTGAAAAGTCTAAACCTGAGAATAAACTGTAGTTTTATTGCAAGGTTACCCAAGTTTGTGGATTCAGTCATTTCTCAGACTGCTTTGAGAGCTACCACCATTCACAAGAAACCAAGTGGTTTGTATGAGTTCCAGATTGGGGACTTAAGTGTCCCTGTGACAGGGTTGGCTGGACGTCTGCTTTCCTCTGGATGTGCTTGGGCTTTCTCAGGACAGCCTTACTGGGACTGGCTTGGCTAGAAAATGGACATTTTCTGCAGCTCCAGCTCCTTGTTTTGCCTTATTCCTGTCCTTATTCTCTCATCTGGAGAATAACCAAGTCTGTTCCCCAGTTTTGCAGAGCTGTGTGCTGTGTCTGTTCACCTCTTAGATGAAGATCTCATGTTCTTTTCCATGTGTTGTACCTGAAGCTTGAAGGTTGGGTTTTTTTTCCTTGATTTATCTTTTTTCTTTTTAACCTGGTGTTCTGTGGACTGCACAGCTCCATTTCACTGTAGGTCATCCTTCAGACACCTTGGTGCAATGGCAGCATGTTCACCAGGTGGGAACATGCCCATCCACCTCTGATGCTGACATGACAGTGTAATTCTCACTTAAGCTTTCATGCCCACCACATGGAGAAAAAATCTAGAAAAAACCCCCCTCTAATGTACACATTCCTATTCTACACGAATAAAACCTCCTGTGGTGGTTCTTCAGTTGGTAGGAAAACATGGTTTGGGTAAGTGCTTTCATAGGGAAAACATTAAATACTAGAGAGCTCTTTATCTAGTACATAAATGCATTAAAAAAACATAACCTGGAATCAAACCTGAAAGCTGAAGCCTGAGATTTGAATGGGAAATCTGGCCCTGGAAGGTTTTTTTGCCAAGTGAGGTCATGGCTGATAAGAGGGCAATAAGACTTTGCTTTTTATGGCTTCAATAATTGATGACTTGTTTTGGGGAAACATTTTCCTCAGGCTCAGAAATACACACAATGTTTAATGAAGGTGGCCAGATTATCTGGTGGTCCCTTCCTCCTTGGGTTAGAATTAGGGAGACATTTGCAGTGTTGGGGTTGTGGGCTTTAGAGAGGACATGGTGGGCAACTGTCCTTGGTGGCTGTGGGTGCCTGCTGTCCTGCAGTTGGGTCTTGTTGTTGGTCCAGCAAGATGCCATCACGTCAGTTGGTCTTGCAGCCATCAAGACTAAGAGTGGGGTTCTGATCTTGAGTGCTGGCACATGTTGCCCAAGCCTCTTACCTTTGCCACTTTGACTTTGAAGACCACTCATAGTTTCTTTACTAGCTTCTGTTCCCAGTCTCATTTGCCATAGCTGGACACAATCTGGAATTTTTTTTCCCTCCATTTTTCTCTTTGGTTCTTCCATCCACATATTTCCTGTGAGCTTTCTGCTCTTCCTGCCATCCCTGTTCTGAGTACTCAGTTTCCCAGCCCCAGACTCCATCTCCTATTTTGTCCCATTCCTTTGCATCACCTTCTCTGGCTCCCTGTTCTACTCTTTTACCAGCCATCCCATGTTTCTCCTGCACTTTGCATCACTGTTGTATCTGCTTTTTTTGTTTGCTTTCTTCTCTCTCCATCCTTTACTAAGCTCTAGGTAGACAAGTAGTTCTTTGTTCAGCCCTCTTTAACTGTGGGATTTGGTGCAGGAGTCTCTTGTACATCATGTGTTCACAATCAAGTCTCTTTGGGGCACTAATACAGCATTTTATTGACTGGTTTGGCAGTCTTGGATAAAAGCAGCTGGGTAGGAGACCTGCTACTTGTTGCTGTAATTACAGCATTAATCAATACTAAGGAATATCAAACATGTAGAGAAATGAAGGTCCCTTTGAAGTGAAGAGTTAAAAGCTTGGATCTCACTCCCCTTGCAGGGAATCAAAAGGAATCCCCAGCTTGTTTCAACACTGATTTTTGGGACAGGTTGAGTCTTTAATGACCTTTATGAGAAGATTATTTTTCCTATTTTAAATATGGTCTGCATTGCTCTCATTCATCAGGGTTTTAAAGATTCAGCAGTATTTGATGGCTAGAAGATCTCGGAAAATAAAGGGAAAAGAGCCAGGAAAACACTGTAGTAATGAGATTTATTTCATGATTAATTTCCCCATTTGTAGAACAAGTTATGCCAGTCTTGCAAAATCAGTCTTGCAGCATTTTGTGCTGGGTTATCCCTCTGAGTTAGATCCACAGAAGAGTGGGAGGAGGATTTTCCACTCTCCCAAATAAAGTTTGGACATCCTGGATCATTTTCATAATTTTTCAGTGTTTGTCAGGTAAAGCTCCAGTTTCTCAGCTAAACTGACCTAATAGCAGCTCCCAAATGGACAATCTCAGCCCCTTTCCTCATGTGCTGACCCAAGTGCTTTACTGATGCTGCAGTTGATTTATGGAGGACTTTGTGACACTCTCTTGGGGTTTTTTTGAGGCACAGGGTGATTCTTCTTGATGGCTTTATATTTCTTCTTTATGGGAGCCTTTCAAGTTCCAGAAGTTTTAAAAAAAATTAATTTTCTTAAATGGTTGTGAGGTGAATAATTTGTAAGAGTGAATAATTGCAAAGGTGGAAGTTCTGCAAAGAAATTAGCCAAAATGCAGCTTTCCCTGGATCCCATTTTTCACAGCAGTGAGGACAGACTGAAATGTTGGAGCTGTCTTCAGCCCTGCAGGAGGATTGATGCAAGAGGGTTGTGGTGGGAGCAGTTCCTCTTCAAACACAACTTGTGCTTGAGTTGTATTAGTTAAACTCTCAGGAAAACAAACTTCTGCTTTATCCCCTCCACCCCTTCTGGTTCTTTGGGCCATTAAGGGCATGGAGGTAGTTTTGAAGTCATTAAGGCTGATGGAAAACAGGCACTTGTTCTAGAAATTCATTCTGTTCTTGATGGGTAAATGTTGATGTGCCTTAGAAGAGTGTCCTCCTAGTATCTGAACCAGAACTTGAAGAAGAAAGCAGATGTGCACTTCAATTATGCAGAAGGGCTGGTGCCTCTAATAGTATTAATGGGATATTTGGGTTAAGTTGTAGACCTATGAATGCTGAAGACTTGGGACCTTTCTAAAGGTTTCAGTGCTAATGAAATACAAATGTAATCAAGACTCAGAGTTGAGTGACCTTTGAGAAAGGAAGGGGGGTGTGGGTGTAGAGCAAAAAGCTCCCTTTGTACAGCTATGGGGAAGGAAAAGCCTTTGCTTGCAGAACTTGCATGTGCTCAAAAAAATAAAGGGACCTTTTCCTCCTGATGTCCCAAAGTACAGTAAAAATACTGGTTTGAAATAGATCTGGAGGGAAAAGACAAATAACTTCCAGGTCTCAGCTGTATTGTTCTTAAAACACTCCTTTTTCCTTTTGAAGATAAATCCTTAAAATTATATGTTACCAGGAAGCTGTGGAAGCAGTTTGTACAGCTGGGATTTCCCTGCTTTAGGGATTCACTGTCAGTAAAAGCTTTCTAGAACCTGACATTGTCATACTGGTCAAGAATGAACGTGGTTGAAAAAACCCACTTCTTTCTCTTTTTACAGAAAAACCTGCCATTGCTCCACCTGTCTTTGTATTTCAGAAGGATAAAGCACAGAAGGTAAGAAGATGTTGATGTCTTTTAAATTGGCTTTTATTCTCTAGCCCTGACTGTGGTGAGCAGCCTTAGATCTGTATTGTTTGGGGGTTGAAGGTAGGTTATATAGCATGGACATCATTAATGGGCATAGGGTGAAGTGGTACTGGAGGGCTACAATGGGAAGATGTGTGATGGTGACATGAAATGAGTAGCTCTTCAGGCAGGAGATGGACCAAATCTGAGAGAAAAAGTATCTTGAAAGCAGCAGGTCACAAAGATGCCAGATGCAGGAGAAAACTGTAAAAATTCTTTCTGATCAAGACAAAGCAGAGCAAAGCAGAGTTTAGGTGATTGCTTTTCACTGTGGTGTGTTTCAGTGTATCTCCCATCTCTGATTAGTAGGTGTCCAATTACCTTGGGAATGGTAATTGGTCCCCTTGCCTGTCCCTCTGCCCTGTGTCCCTGTCCCCTGCCTGGGGGTCTGCTGAAGTTCCCCAGTGTGCAGGTGGAGCTGTGCCCTGCCCTGCTGGGACATGGAGCAGTTTGTGTTGAACCAGGAGACTGGTAATGATGCCTCCTGGAGCTGCAGGAGTGGAGCTCAGCAGAGAAATGAGGGCTGAAGGAAGGAGCAGCCCTTCACTTCAGCAGAGCTGCTGTTAAATTGGAATAGATGGAGTGGAAAACCCTGGCTGTGTGCACCCAGTGCAGGGTAGTTGGTGTTCCCTTTGACATTAAAAGCCTTGAAAGTGTCCTGCATCCAGCTCTGGAGCCTCCAACACAAGAGGAACATGGACCTGTTGGAGCAGGGCCAGAGGAGGCCATGGAGGTGATCCAAGAGCTGGTTCCTCTGCTGTGAGCACAGGCTGAGAGAGTTGGGGTTGTTCAGCCTGGAGAAGAGAAGGCTCTGGGGAGACCTTCTTGTGGCCTTCCAGGATCTGAAGGGGTCCTACAAGAAAGCTGGGGAGGGACTTTTTACAAGGGCTTGTAGTGATAGGATGAGGGGTGATGGGCTCAAACTGGAAGAGGGGAGATTTAGATTAGAAATTAGGAAGAACTTCTCCACTCTGAGGGTGGTGAGACCCTGGCCCAGGTTGCCCAGGGGGTTGTGGATGCTCCATCCCTGGAGGTGTTCAAGGCCAGGTTGGATGGGGCTTTGAGCAACTTGGTCTAGTGGGAGGTGTCCCTGCCATGGCAGGGGGGCTGGAACGAGATGATCTTTAAGGTCCCAGACCCTTCTATGACTATATAAAATGCTGTGGATGAGTAGTTTTCCTTTTTTTTCCCAATAGTTTCCAAAAGGCTCCCTGTTTCTTATATTGTAAAGATATTTTCAGTAAAAGAAATGGATAGAAATCTTCTTACTGTGGTATCTAATCCTGTCTGGTTAATAGTAAAAGCTGTTAACATTTGGAAAGAGGGGGAAAAAATCAAGGTTACACTTGTTTGAGCTGAAGCTGGTGGGAACCAAGAGACACGTACTCACCTACACGTGGTTCACTTGTTGAATCACAGGATTGTTCTGCTATCTGTGCAATCAGAAAATCTTCTCAAATGTTTGAATAGAACACTGAACCCTTTTGCAGTTGGTGGCTCCTTGGTTTGGAACAAGTACCAGGCTTGAGCTTTCTCAGGGGTTTAATCAGCATATTCCTCAGCAGGAGCTTGGGATTGAAAGGTGGAAAGGGACTTGGTGCTGGGGGATGAACAACTGGCCATGAGCCACCAATGTGCAATGACAGCCCAGAGGCCAATCCCAGCCTGGGCTGCATCAAAAGAACCATGACCAGCAGATCAAGAGAGGGGATTCTGCCCCTCTGCTCTGCCCTGGGGACACCTCACCTGGAGCTCTGCCTCCAGTTCTGGAGCCCCCAGCACAAGAAGGGTGGGGACAGATTGGAGTGTGTCCAGAGGAGGGACCAAAATGCTCAGGGGAATGGAGCATCTCTGGTGTGGAGACACTGAGAGAGTTGGGGCTGTTCAGCTGGAGAAGAGAAGGCTCCAGGGGACCTTAGAGTGACCTTCCAGGACCTGAAGGGGCTCCAGGAAGGCAGGGGAAGGTCTGTCCAAAAGGGTTTGTGATGACAGGACCAGGAGTGATGGTTTGAAGCTGGGAAAGGAGAGATTTAGGCTGGAGATTAGAAAAAAGTTCTTTAGCATGAGGGTGCTAGATGAGTGGAATGGGCTGCCCAGAGAGGGGGTGGAGGCCCCATCCCTGGAGTCCTTCAAGGTGAGGCTGGATGGGGCTGTGAGCAGCCTGCCCTAGGTAGAGATGTCCCTGCTGGTGTAGGGAGGTTGGACCAGATGAGCTCTGGAGGTCCCTTCCAGCCTCAAACATTCTAGGATTCTATGAAATCTTTTGCCAGCTTGGAAAAGGTTTAATTCTACTGTTCCTCTAATATTATCTAACCAAATTAAATATATCTTAGAGTAGATACTTTTGACACCTTATTTTCCCTTACATTTTTTACAATGACTGTTTACATGAACAAAAGGGCTGCTGGTGTCTGTGCTGCCTGTTTGGATCACCTTGTTTTCTCTAGGACACAGCTCCCAATCACCTGCTCTTGCTTACACCATTCCTCAAGTCCCTTCTGAGTTGCACCATGGAGGGTTTTTTCCTCAGGTGTCTCACCTGGCAGTGCTTCCATGGTTAGTCTGGAAGCAGAGATGATGATGTCTTGTATTTTGCTTCAGTGCTAAGCTGGCAGGTCTCATGCTCTTAAGTTCCTTCATGTTGTACCTTCAGCTTCTGCCCAGTGTGTACCCAGTGACCTGCACACAGCCCATGCCCTCAGTGTTGGCCTGTAGGACAGACCTGTTGCACTCTGGTATGTCTCAAAATAGTTATAAAAAAATCTTAAAGGCTTAATGTCTTTTTTTGGGCTGGCAGAGAAGATCCAGGATTCCAGAGAGAGGGATCCTAGTGTTCCTAACTACCTGTGAAGGTGCTGAGGACTCTGGTGATGCTGAGCAGGGAGCTGTCTGTAGGACAGCATCTGATGTGTGAAGGGACCCTGTGAGCCAAGCACCCTGAAGGGTTAGAAATGAGTTAGAAATAAGTGGGGTTGGTGCTCAAGGGGAGCTGACTGTGGCCACTAGGGACATGGACTAGCTCTGACTTGGCTGGGGAGCAGGGGCTCCTTCCTTGGAGGAGAACCTGAAGGGTCTACCAGGGTGTGTCTCACTTGATTGGCAATTTCCAACATTAAAACATCTAGTGACAAATGCTTGTGTTAAACTGTGTGATGTGTGGAGAGGTGCAGTTGTCTTAAGAGGGGAAAGGGGTGGTTGGTAATCATTTTAGTAGCTTGTATTGTGTGTATTTGAGACTGGAGAAGGAGCAAGAGAAACCTCAGTGCTGTGCTTCTGGAATCATAGATTCTTGTTGTTAAATAAAAGGCCAAAGTCTGCCTGTTGCTTTTGCTAGTGTTGATCCAATAGTAATAGGGTCAGAATATGGTGCTGCCAGCCAAAAGGAAGAGCCACTTTATTCTGTATATACCAGAACTGAGAATTGAGGCCAGTGAGTGTCCCTTTAATCAGCCCCAGCAGAGGTGCCTCGGGTTACGTGCTGGGCCAGACCTTGCACTGTATTTTTGGAAAGGCCACGAGCTCAGTGTAGCAGTTAAACGTTAACCCCGTTGCTGTTCCCATGAGAGGTGCTTGGCCAAGTGCATCACTTGCCACAGGAGCTTATCCTTACTAAAGTATTCAGAGTTTTTATAGGGCAATGTTTGGAAATGCAGGAGTAACTCCAGAATAGTTGACAAACAACCCAACACTTTTAAAAGATGTAATTTCTCTATGTAAATAGCAGTTTTAATTGAGCAAAATGTCTCTAGTGGAGTGGATTTTCTTCTGGAGCTGTAAGTCAAGTGTTCATGGAGGCTTTTGAGCAGCACCACAGCACCTGATGGGGGAGGAGACACAAGGTATTGTGTATTACCTGACTGGGAAGACTGGTAGGTGTTTGAGTGCTCCTCCACATCAGAGGACATCCTGAGCAGAGTTCTGCAGTCCCCACAGGCCCTCTCAGCATTAGGGCTGGACATGCTGGAGAGTTGGGAGGGGAGAAATTTAATGAGGTATAACAAGGGCAAGTGTAGAGTCTGCATCTGGGCAAGAACAACCCCAGGTACCAGCACAGGTTGGGACTGAGCTGTTGGAGAGCAGAGTAGGAGAGAGGGACTTGGGGGTGCTGGTGGACAGCAGGGTGAGCATGAGCCAGCAATGGGCCCTGGTGGCCAAGAAGGCCAAGGGCATCCTGGGGTGGATCAGAAGGGGGGTGGGCAGTAGGTGGAGAGAGGTTCTCCTGCCCCTCTACTCTGCCCTGGGGAGACCACAGCTGGAATAGTGTGTCCAGTGCTGGGCCCCTCAGCTCAAGAAGGACACGGAACTGCTGGAGAGAGTCCAGAGCAGAGCCACAGAGATGCTGAAGGGAGTGGAACATCTCCCTGGTGAGGAAAGGCTGAGGGAGCTGGGGCTCTTTAGCTTGGAGAAGAGGAGACTGAGGGGGGACCTCAGGAATGGTTATAAATCTGTCAAGGGAGAGTGTCAGGAGGATGGAGCCAGGCTCTGCTCAGGGACATCCAGGGATAGGACAAGGGGCAATGGGTGTGAGCTGGACCAGAGGAGGTTCCACATCAATAGGAGAAGCAACTTCTTCGTGGTGAGGGTGCCAGAGCCTGGCCCAGGCTGCCCAGGGAGGTTGTGGAGTCTCCTTCTCTGGAGACGTTTCAAGCCCCCCTGGACGTGTTCCTGTGTGAGCTGCTCTGGGTGCTCCTGCTCTGGCAGGGGGTTGGACTGGATGATCTTTGGAGGTCCCTTCCAACCCCTGACACTCTGTGACTCTGTGATTGAAGGATTCACCCCTCTAATCAGTCATTTTTAGCTGACTTTTCTGCAGCTAAAATTGTCTACTGTTAAAGAACATTATTTTTCTAGAAATGTCTAAGTTGCTTGGAAGCTGTAGGACATCTGCTTCCCCATTAGAAGCTGGAAAATACTCAGCCTGGTGTAGGACAAAAGACATACTGGTCTGGAAATTTTAACTGGTTGTCCCAGCTAAGGCTGTAGACAGCCCAGTAAAGCAGCAGTTTGTTGTGTTTGAGAGGGGATGAAGAGTGTGTTGTGTTCAGAATGATACTCTGAATTTTGCTTTCAGTAAGGAGGTTCTGGTTGTCTTCTGGAGTTAAAGACAGGATTTGTCTGTGCTGATTTTCATTGTAGGTATCAATTAATGGTGGATGTGAAGTTGGCTGTTCCCACATTTGAGGGAGTCTCCACTTCCATTATTTTTGTATCTCCTTAGCTCAGAACTATTTTTACAATATGTGAAAAGCTCTTGTGAAGATCTGAATGATAGTATCCAAATCCCTTCCTTGTTTATACACCACTCTTCATGCTTCTGACAAGTGGAGCTTCTAGTGCTGACACTAGTTGGAAAATTGCATCAGCTCAGGCAGACTTGGAGCTGTTAAGATCTGAAGACAACGTGAAGTGCTAAGCACAGGGTATTACTGTTCTTCATTACTCATCCTGGGAACTCATCCATGAATTCTACTGTGCTTCTCAGAGCACTTTTTTGAATTAAAGACTTCAATAGACAGATACAACTTTTTCTGTTATTAATTTTTGTCACTTGTTAGATTTTGTTTCTGCTCTGAAGCTCATTTTAACTTCTGTCATAAAACCATTTCAGGACAATTTCTGGCCACAGGTTATTTGGAGTCATTTTATGAAGTTAAGGTGCATGTTTGAGGTCAAAGCATTCTGAAGTCTGTCTTGCATTGAGACATGTATAAGTAGGTATAAAAGCTCAAACTAAATTAACTGGTGGTGTTGTAAAGAAACAATTTGGCCAAAAATGCTTTTAAAGAAGCATTCTTTGTTCTGCAAGTGTGAGCTGTGGTCTTCTTCCAGTCATTATTGTGATGGTTAATGAAAACCTCAACATTGAGCCAGCAATGGGTGAGTGCAGCCCAGACTGTCCCAATTGGGTCCTGGGCTGCAGCAAAAGAACTGTGACCAGCAGGCTGAGGGAGGGGATTCTTCCCTCTCTGCTCTGCTCTTGTGAGACCTCACCTGGAGCTCTGTGTCCTTCTCTGGAGCCCCCAGTACAAGAGGACATGGACCTGTTGGAGCAGGGCCAGAGGAGGCCATAAAGATGATCAGTGGGCTGGAACATCTCTCCTATGAGGCCAGGCTGAGAGAGTTGGGGTTATTCAGCCTGGAGAAAAGGAGGCTTTGGGGAGACCTTCTTGTGGCCTTCCAGTATCTGAAGGGATCCTATAAGAAAGATGGAGAGGACTTGTAGTGGTAGGATGAGGAGTGATGTCTTTAAACTGGAAGAGGGGAGATTTAGATTAGAAATTAGGAAGAAGTTCTTCATTCTGAAGGTGGTGAGACACTGTCCCAGGTTGCCCAGGGGGTTGTGGATGCTCCATCCCTGGAGGTGTTCAAGGCCAGGTTGGATGGGGCCTTGAGCAACCTGCTCTAGTGGGAGGTGTCCCTGCCATGGCAGGGGGGTTGGAACTAGATGATCTTTGAGGTCCCTTCCAACCCAACCCATTCTGTGATTACTGATTCTCACAACACCAGGATCATCATGACTCCCTAGTCACAAGTACCACAAAAGGTAGATACTCAAGTCAGGCTTAAAAATATTTTTATGCTTTAGAATGAGCCAGTGTCTATGATGTAGCTTACACCTTGTCCCCTTCCCTCCTCCAGCCTGGATTGGAGGTGATAGTGGAATATAGAAAAGAGCACTTTATTTCCAGCTTGTTATATAACTGCCTCTGGTTGGTGAACTCCTTTCTATAGGTGGGATGGTCATGGTGAGTTTTGAAGGATGGCTCTGAAGGGAGAGAAGTTACATGATATCTTCCAGGACCTGAAGGGGCTCCAGGAAGGCAGGGGAAGGTCTGTTCAAAAGGGTTTGTAATGACAGGACCAGGAGTGATGGTTTTAAGCTGGGAAAGGAGAGATTTAGGCTGGAGATTAGAAAAAAGTTCTTTGAGATGAGGGTGATAGATGAGTGGAATGGGCTGCCCAGAGAGGGGGTGGAGGCCCCATCCCTGGAGTCCTTCAAGGTGAGGCTTGATGGGGCTGTGAGCAGCCTGCCCTAGGTAGAGATGTCCCTGCTGTGGTAGGGAGGTTGGAGCAGATGAGCTCTGGAGGGCCCTTCCAGCCTCAAACATTCTAGGATTCTGTATTTGGGTCCTGTCCCATACCTGAGTGGTGCTGCAAAAGGATGCAGAGTTGAAGGGGTAACTGCCACCTGAGTCATGAAGGTAAAGGGGTGGTTCTGAACAAGAACTTACATCCTGAAGTTGTCAGGTCTGTTGTCATGGTCTTAACTGTGGAGCTTTAAGCTGTGGAATTGTAAAAATGATTTAAGGGCTTAGAAAGGTCTGGAGAGCAGGGTGATGCGTTCAGAAAAGAGAACATTGTATTAGTGTATTAAGCAGGGGTTGGTTGGAGTCCTGGTTTGCTGTAGTGTGGTTTGGAAATGCCTGGGTTTAGTTGGTTTGAGGAGGTGGATGATAGGAAGGGGTGTTTGTGCTCTGGGCATGGCCCGTAGGTGGCAGAGAACTGTGGAGGAAGGATCCTGGGTAGAGGCCACACTATTTCCAGGCTCTCAGTGTTGCTGGCACAGCTGCAAGGGGCTTTGTGTTCAGGAGACCTGCGTGAACTGTTGTAAGTCAATTATGTACTTAAGGAGTTAATGCTGAAGAGTTCATATTGTGAATGTGTTGCTGCACTGCTCCCTTAGAGCAATAATCCTCAAAGTGTTTGGAGAGGACAGCTGTGCAAAGCAAAGCTCAGAGGAGTATGGAGAGGCTGCTGAGGTTGCCACCAAGAGATGTTCTCAGCTCTAAGCCAGTAAAGGTTGTGAGGAGATGGACTGAGAGCAATCTTTGGGCCATCAGATTTGGGGAAGATGAGGAAAGAAGGGATAAATAGCCCAACTTAGACCTGGGAGACAAAACAGACCTAAGAGTTTGTGCCAGTCTTTATACAAAAAGAATATTATTTGCTTGCCCATATTTGGTGGGTTTAGCATCATGTTCATCTTATTTTGTAGGGATTTCTTCCTGTCTCTCCTCTTTCCCTGCAGTGCAGAGGAAGCCAGCTCTCCAAGTGGCCTTTCACATATTTAGTCTAGGTGTGTTATTTTTGTGTTTAATAAAATAGCTGTTTGATCTGGCTGGGCAAGGTGAGTTTGTGTAGGTGGCTTCTGAACTTTATTCATCTCTCTGTTGATGTCATATTTAAGAGAACAGGAAGAGATTCCTGCCAAGCTCTCCCTAGAGCTGCACATATAAGGAAGGTTTCCTCTGGAGAGGAGGAGGCTCAAGGAGAGATAGGAATCATCTCAGACATAAAACATGACAGCAGAGAGAAAGAGGAGGGTCTGTTCTTCACCAGGACTTTGAACAAGAACTTAGATCAGGATTTATGAAGAAATTAGAAACATTAAGCATAGTAAGCAAGACTGGATGAATTTGAAGAGCTTGCAGTTTCCCTTGGATGGGCTTTTTTTGAGAACAGCTGCAAAACTTCTGTCTGAAGCACTTTGAGTTTGACAAATCCTTGAGGCCTTTGGTTTTGTCTACCATGCTTTAAACCACATACTCACAAAACTCTGAAACCTGCAATAGTCTTTAATCCATTTAATATATTGATTTTTTTTTAGTATAATTCTATGTGTTGACCTGGCCAGGAAATTCTCATCTTGGCATCAGATTTTTCTGCGTAAAAGTGGTGATTGGCAAGAATTGTTGTTTTTTGGTTGATTTCTTTTCTGAGGCTTGAAGCACATTCCACTTTTGCTTAGGATAGAGATGGGACTTATGCTGGAAGGTCACCTTGCTTATTAGGATGGTGAGTTGTTGGAACAGGTTGCCCAGGGAGGTTGTGGATGCCCCAACACTGGATGTGCTCAAGACCACGTTGGATGGGGCTTTGAGCAACCTGGTGTAGGGGGAGGTGTCCCTGCCATGGCAGGGGGGTTGGAACTGGATGATCTTTAAGGTCCCTTCTGACCCAACCCATTCTATGGTTCTTTTCCTTTGAGCTGCTCCAGTTGCTTGCTGCACCCAAGCATGTGAGCAACCACCATCCAGGTGATCTGACAAGGGCTTCAGCAGGATGGGCTCTTGTCTCCTTGAGTTTGGTTTGTGTTTTTCAAACCTGGTATAGTCCAGTTTAATTTGGTGCCTTTCAGTTCTTGCTCTGTGGGAGCTGCTATGTTCCAGCCTGTACACCACTCATGATTCCATAGTTATTCCTGCTCCTTTTTTCTCCAAATTGTGTGTTATGACTAAAGATTAATGAGATTTAGCTGCTTGTGTGGAAACACTTCCATACTCTTCCTATGCATTGTTTTGCTTCCTGTGGGCACTGAATCTTTAGTCATCTTCAGCCTGAGTGATTCTGTCTCCAGTTTTCTAATCTGTCTGTTGCCTCCAGGTCCTTGGTGATGTTTGGCTCACCCCAAGCTTCATTTGGGCTGGTGACAAGGGCAGTCTCCCCATCCCCATTTCCTAGCACCCTTCTGCTTATAACTTTCAGCATTTTCCCCACTGATTTTTAGGGTCCTATCCCGTGTTGTGTTGTCATCTGCCCCCCCCTGGTTCTTGGAAGGCTCTGGGAATGACAGGGTTGTCTCCATCAGCTGTCCAGCAGTTGGATGGGGTGGGTGGTGTCAGCCCTGCTGCCATCAGCTCTTCTATAGAGATCTGGCTCTGCAGAGCCCTGGAGGAGTGGGAAGTCACTGAGCTGGGAAGCCAAGCCAAGCTGGCTGTGCTGCCAGCTCTCTTCTGATGACCCAGCAGAAAGCTCCCAGATTATGTGACTATGGACAAAGTGAGAGAGATTTAACAGTTCAAACCCTTCTGTGTGTCCCCTGAAAACTCAAACCTGTTGGCTCAGGGAGAGCTGAATTCCCCCTGTGCAGAGGAGCTGCTGTCATGTGTGGCCCTGCTCACTCTGTGCTGAGTGCCCTGGGGGCAGCCAGAGGAGGTTTGACAGGATTGAAGAGCTCTGGGGGTGAGGTTTGTTGTGAGGTACATGGGGAGAGAGCACCAAAGGACACATGCAAAGTAAACCCTGAGAAAAACAGCTCTTTGGTGCTGCTGTTGTGGTTAGTGAGGTGCAGGTAACTTGTGGCTTAGCTCTTGTGTGTTTTTTATGGCTGCCTGCCATTGAAGGGGGAGAAAACAGCTTGAGGGTTGTTTGGAAAGCTGTGAACTTTGAGTCTTGGCATAAAAGAGGGACTAGGAGTAATGGGTAAAAATATATATATATATATAGGTAAGGATTGTGGTGTTTACCCCATGTGTTTGTGTGTGAGTAACACACATACTGTAAGTGCTGTGGCCAGTTGCAGGCAGCCTTTGTTTTTAATGCTCTTCTTCTGAACCAAAGAGGTCAGAATAGCAGAGGGTGACTTGGTTAATTCTTGGTGGCAAACAAAATTTTCTTTAACTCTTCTCTCTTTCTGTGGGGTTTTAAGTTAGTGTTTGGGGCTGTTAGTTTTCTGGGTTTAGTATGAAAGTGTTACTTTGAAAATGCCAAAATGCAGCATCCCCAGCTTTAACTGGCATGATGTTATCCCAATTAAATAATGGGTCTGTGGTGCTATGGAAATACAAGGTTGGAAAAGACTTCTAAGGTCATCAAGCCCAACATCAACCCACCACTACTGTGACCATTAGAGCATGTCATGAAGTTTTGAGCCTTAATGATAGTAATTTCTTGCAAGATTTTAAAACTCAAGTAACTTCACTGAACTGAGATGAACTTGCTGGTGACATTGCATGTGTTTGTCTCCTAATAACTGCCTCTGTTTGAGGACAGGCCAAGTCATCACTGAGGAACTTTGGGCCCTTAAGATTTAAAAGCTGCTGTTTATTTTTGCTGTTTACTGCACTGACCTGGGCAGTGATGAGCATGTTCAGTCTCTCTTCATCCTACTGAATGCTTTGAGAGCAAGTTCTGGTCGTTGCTTCTGAGAAACATCTTCACTTAACTGCTCAATTCTCCANCCAGGGCCCATTGCTGGCTCATGCTCACCCTGCTGTCCACCAGCACCCCCAGGTCCCTCTCTCCTACGCTGCTCTCCAACAGCTCAGTCCCAACCTGTGCTGGTACCTGGGGTTGTTCTTGCCCAGATCCAAGATACTTCACCATAAGTCACCAGGAGGCTTGAACCACAAATTGCAGCTTGGAGAGTGTCCTTGACCTGCATATTGTCCATGGGCTGTCATTTAGCCCTTCATCACGATACAGGCTCAAAGCCATTCACATTTTCACTCCTCAGACACGTGCAGAATATGGTAATGCTGCATTTTTGTTATCCAAGTAGGGACCTGAAGTGTTAAATGATCTGAAGAAATGTAAAGAGTCTGTGGCAGAAGCTCAGCAGCTCTGCAGTCCCACTAGCATGCACTAACTCTCCTATCACCCCTCCTTGAAATAGCTACATAAACTTTGTAATTTCCAGAAGAAACCATTAGTGTTACTTGTCAGATAACTCAGTCTCATGAATGTGAATGTGTAGATGTTGTAATAATGAGTTCCTGTGGAGAACTAACCCCATCTCCCCAGAAATGTGGTCTGGGGAAGTGAGGGACAGTTATTGACAGTAAGTGTCTATTTAATCTGGGGGTAAAAGCAATGAGCTGTCCTCTAGGCTTTGAGAGGAGGATGAGGAGGAGTTAAACCCCAACACCCTGTGGCTGGCAAGATGCTCCTTTGCTGGGGACACTGACATTTTTAGCTCAGTGCACTTGCTCCAAGTGGTGCTTTCAGTGGGGAGGGGAGGTGAGCTCAGGCAGCAGGTTCTGTGCCTGCTTTGGGGGTGTTTTAACCCATGTCTCAGCAGCAAACGGTTCCTTCTGCCCTGGTGTGCAGACAGTGGGGTTTACAGGGGGCTTAGCAGCCCCTCTCAGTGGGGTGAGTGCTCTCTCCTGTCCTTGCACTGAAGGGCCCTTGTCTTTTCTGCTCCCAGCCCCCTGCAGAGCAAACAGGTTTGTCGGATTCAGGCGAGGACCCCCAGGGAGAGGTTGAGCCCCCCCACCATGGGCTGGGTCCCACAGAACCAGCTGGTGAGCACGACTCTGAGCACCCTGCTCCTGCTCTTGCCTCAGTCAGTGCTACCCTGAGTCCTGCTCCTGAAGCCCAGCTTGCTCCTATTCAACAGGAACTGGCAGGGGTAAGTGTGAACCTACTGAGTACTTCTGCTGCTGAGGGGATTAGAGAACCAAGTCCCTTCCTCTCAGAGGAATCTGTTGCTGTTCACTTGGGGTAGTGCAGCTCTGTCTGCTTCTTTGATCTCAAGTTTTAGTCCCCTCAAAGCCATTGTTAGAAGTGAAATTTGTTTGGGGCTCCCTAGTGGGTGTAATTAGAGAAGGCACATCAAGTATTACTTTTAAAATTGAGGGTGTAAACTGTTCTTGGTAAGGATAAAAGCTCTAAATGACTGAGAAAGTGGCTATATGTGAGGGATTTGCTTGGAGCAGTTAGAGGGGGGGTTGTTTGTTTCCTCAGAGCCATAATGCTGCAGCTTGACAAAGTGAGAGGCTAATGCTGTTTCCCCTGCCAACCTGTAATGGACTTGGATTAAAAGCAGCAAGAAAGATGCTAAGGCAGAATTTTGAATTTCTGTACTTGGGGAGGGTGGGAATCAGTCCCTTGATGTAGGAGAAGCTGGCAGTGCTCTTAACTTCAGAGTTTTCTACTGGTGGTGCAGCAAAATAGTTCTTGAAAGATGAGGTGACTGACTGGCTGCTGCCACAGCAACTCTGTGTTCCTCAGCTTTCTGGTTGGAGGAGCCTGTTTCCTTGGTGCAGGTGAGTGTCACTCCTCATTGTGACCACACACTCTCTGGTACATCTCTGCCTGCTCCACACAAGTCCTGCATCCTTTCCTTGCCCTAGTGTTGGGTTTTTTTTCCAAGAATGGGCCATTTCAAGTAGAGCCAGTGCAAATGGATCGTCCTGACAAGGTACAAACAGCTGTAGGTTCAGCACCTTTTGGTGTCCCAACTGCTGGGTAATGGGCTGATGCAGAAATGTTTCTATTTTTTTTGGAAGGTTAAAGTTTTAATATTTTAAAATCTAGCTGGTAAATGTAGTCACAGACTTTTATGTTTCTGTTTTATATATATTTGAAATTGCCAGTGTTACTAAAACTGTATTAACCTCACTTTTAGGAAGATTGCAGCAAGTGGCTGTTATGTTAGACTTAGAATTACAAAGTGGTTTGGGTTGGAAGGGACCTCAAAGATCATCTCATTCCAACCCCCCTGCCATGGCAGGGACACCTCCCCCTAGACCAGGTTGCTCAAAGCCCCATCCAGCCTGGCCTTGAACACCTCCAGTGTTGGGGCATCCACAGCTTCTCTGGAAACCTGTTCTAGTGTCTCACCACCCTCAGAGTTAAGAACTTCTTCCCAATTTGTAATCTAAATCTCCCCTCTTCCAGTTTGAAGCCATATCCCTCATCCTGTCACTATGAGCCCTCATAAAAAAAAAAATCCCAGCTTTCTTACAGACCCCCTTCAGATGCTGGGAGGCCCCAGTGAGCTCTTCTGGAGCTGCCTTGTTCTTACAGAGCAGAAAATCTTACCCCAGTTAACCCAAGTCTGAAAGAAATTTAAGAACCCAAAATGCTGTTGGGGAATGTTTGCAGGAATTCTTGGCTGTACTCAACAGATACCTTGGGCTTTATTCCATTCAGTCAGATGGGGGGGATAGAGCAGTGCTCAGTGAAGGCCCGTAAGTGTCCTCCCTACACACTGGTGAGCACCCTTCAAATGATCCCAGTTTCTTAAACTGCCTCTTACCTTGGAATATCCAGAAGGTTGCTGTGTGTTCAGGGTGCTGGTACAGCTTTGCTGGAGCAGTTTTCTGTCATCTTCTGAGGACCTTAGAGCATGTTATATCCTTAGAGCATGTCAGCTTCAAGGTCTGAGCATGGCTTTGCAGCAGATGAGCTGAAGAGAGCCAAGGGGTATTTGGCTTGCCCTTCTCTAACAAGCCACAGCAGCATGGAGCCAGCTTGCACCCTTTTGTGTTGCTGTTCAACTCCCTGGTCTTACATAAAGTTTGAAAAGGAAAAAGAGCCAAACAAGAGAACACCAAGCCTCCAGGACTGGTAGATATTTGGGCAATGTGGAGGTGCATGTTGGGAGGCATCTATGCATGCATTCATAACTACACAGCTAAATGGAGCTGGGGAGCTCACCCAGGAGAAAATGCCATTAGGTTGTTCTTCACCTGGCATTCAAGGCTGCCTGTGTTCTCCTCAGTGTCTCTCAAAGTTGCCAGTTTAATCCTTTACCTGATAGCCTTGATAAAACACCTCTGCTACGAGGACACACTGAGAGAGTTGGGGTTGGTCAGGCTGGAGAAGAGAAGGCTCCCAGGGCACCTTCTGGTGGCCTTCCAGCATCTGAAGGGGGCTCCAAGAAAGCTGGGGAGGGACTTTTGAGGCTGTTGGGTAGTGGGAGGAGTGGGGGGAATGGGTCAAAAGTAGAGGTGGGGAGATTGAGATGAGAGGGTAGGAAGAAGTTGTTGGCCAGGAGGGGGGGGAGACACTGGCCCAGGTTGGGCAGAGAGGTGCTGGAAGCCCCATCCCTGGCCATTTGGAAGGCCAGGCTGGCTGGGGCTGTGAGCAACTGATGGAGTGGGAGGTGTCCCGGCCATGGCAGGGGGGTTGGAACTGGATGAGCTGTGAGGTCCCTTCCAACTCTGACAATTCTATGACCTTGGGAATGTGAATTAAGGCTGAGCTCTGAAGAAGAGACTCTGTTTCTTGTTACTCAGTGTTGTTTGTACACAAGAGGCAGATCTTTTCAAGACATGAACACTGACCAGAGATAGTCTCAACTCTCAGGTGGGTAACCCTGGCCAGCCCCAGCAGCTCAGACTCTCTTCTTCAGGAGCTTCTGGAGCAGCTTTTAAGCAGCAGTTGTGGCAGGTCAATAATGCTTGTGGATGTTCAGGGGGTCTGGGTTGCACACTTGCTGTACTGTGCTCTGAAGTCCTTCTGTATCTGACATTTTGCATCTTAAATGTGTTTTTCAAAGATTTCACCTAATTATGCTGCCCTTTTTTCACTACCCAAATTCTCCACTGCCTTCCCTTATTTTGTAAATTAAACCTGACAAATTTTTTGAAGCTTGTTTAAGTTTTTCTGTTAGTTTGATATGACAAGTGTGTGAGGAAATAAGGGTGTTAAGAAGCAGTGTTTGTAGTTTAGTATGGGATGGGTCATTACTTCCATTTGCACTTTTTAAAAGTAGTTGGTAGCCTTTAAAAAGGTGATTTGGTTAATTACAAACCTGTCAGGGTTGTGGGAGCCTCTGCTTAGAAATAATTGTAACTTTTCTGTAGCTGGACTTCTGAAAGTAAGAGGAGGGAGGGAGTGAAAGGTGGCTTCTGCTCTTCAGTGGGAGTAAAGGGTAGGTTTGGTTTTGCTGTTACTGGTTCCAGTGTCTCCAGCTGATAATTTGAAAGAGCTGAATGGGGAGGAGCTGAGTCACTTTAACAGTTCCTATAGGAGGAGTTGGTTGTGGCTTTTTCTGTTGGGTACAACATACACAGATGGAGAGGCCTGGAGTGGAAAGGCTGAACTGCTGTTTATTATCAGTAATTATAATCTGAAATAACCATTTGTCATGCACCTATTGCCCCTGCTTTTGTCTGCTCTCCCCAGCTCCTGGCTGCAGCAGTGACTGACTTTGTGTATGGCTTCATAAGAACATGAAGCTTATGGTAATACAAGATATCTGTGTCCCCCCTCCTTGTGCCTTCTCCCTTTACCTCTCTCAGGGCTGTCCAAAGATGCTGAGAGGTGTGGAGCCCTTGGCTCTGGATTCCTCTGTGGCAGAGGCAGACTAGAGGAGAGGAAACATCTCCCTGCCTCAAGCTTTGTACTTCTCACTGCAGGTTTTCCCTACGTTATTTGACATCCAGGTAGGACCTGGAGGAAGTTGGGCTTCATTACAGAGTCACAATGGTTGGAAAAGACCTTAAAGATCATCAGGCCCAACTGATCATGTGCCTACAGCTTTACTTTCATGGTCATTAGATCATGTGCATGCAGCTTTGTTTTCTTGAAAGCCTTTGTCCTAATGAGGAAGGATTTAGGAATGTTTTTTCAAGATCTGCAGGAGCAAATTGGTCATTGGTGAAAGCATTTGTATAGGGAACAAACTTGAGATTGCTCCAAAATTGAGGAGACCCGATAGGTGAATGTCTGTGGGGAGGGAATATGGACAGCAAGGGTTTCAATAAGCAACAAAACTGGGTAGTGTCTTTTACTGGATGCTGAGAATACTGGGAACTGGTTTGTTAATTTGTTAGTGCTGGTAACTCTGCAGTGGAGTAACTTGTGCATATTCTCCTTCATCTGAAAACAGAAAATTGAACCTGGGTGTCTTAAATGCTGAGGCTGCCCTTCCAGTACTGAGATAGACATGAATGGGGTTCTTTGGCCTGTCTGTGCTTGAGGAGCAGACTCAGATTATGACTCTTTTCTTCCCTGGCCTTGACATTTCTGAGTCTAGGAAAGATTTCAATCTGCTCTTGTGGTTTTTTCTGGTAGGAGTTATTTGCAAGGTCTGTCCCAACTTGCCCAAGCACTGATGGCCTGTGTGAGTGGGTGAGGATGGGAGACAGCACACCAGAGGATCTGGGTATTTAGAAAAATAGGGAAAAAATACATTTGAGAGGAGGGGAAGTTGTGTTTAATTCTGTGCAGCATCTGCTTGGGGCTTGGCAACATCAGTAACAGCTGCAACACTTGTCATGTGGACTCTGTAGCTCTAATCTCCTAAAACCCTTGGACTAGGAAGCATGGAAATAATTCAGAGTGGATGCTGAGCTCTGCTTTGGCCTCGATACTTAGAGAATCCAGGGTTTGGATATTGATGCTCCTTATCCACCAAATGTAGCCATGGGGTATTTAGTGGTGCTTGCATCAGTTAATGATGGGATAATATAAAGTTTGTGCTGTCCAGGGTTGACTTTTCTGCCCATGTTACTCAAGGGTTGTATTAGTAACAGCTTCAGAAGTTTCTGAAGTTCAGGGGGAAATAATTTGTTGATTTTAAGGATTTTTGCACATAGAGATCTACAGTTGCATTGATGCAGATTTTGTTACCAAATGGTTTCCTTTTGCTTTCAGGAATTTTACTAAAAATGGAAAAAAACCCTGCTATATGTGACAACACTCCCTGTGCAACACAGGAATTATTTCTGACCTCAGATGCTGGTTACTGAAATAGGGGACATCATGATTGCCCACTTTAGATTATGTTTTGGGAAACTGGTGTATGTTGGCAAGGGAGATGCTGAATAATCATCTTCCAGTAGCGTGGGGTGCTGAACCAATGATGTAGGAAGAGCATGGATTATCAAATACCAAAGTAATATACAGTTGGGCTGATGGATACGTGTGGATGGGGGAGGTTGTGTTCCAGAACTGTCCTTAGCTTTTCATTCCTTATGCTAAAGGTCTCAGAAGTACTTTGCTGGGACACTGGTGAGATGGCTGAGCTGTTGTACTAATGGAAAACCAAACAAAACTCCTTAAGCTTAATGGCAAAGGCACCTAGTGCAGAGTCAGGGGGGTTGTGATAGTCTTGAGTGAGATACTGATCAGAGTGTCAGGGGTTGGAAGGGCCCTCCACAGATCATCCAGTCCAACCCCCTGCCAGAGCAGGAGCACCCAGAGCAGCTCACACAGGAACACGTCCAGGGGGGCTTGAAACGTCTCCAGAGAAGGAGACTCCACAACCTCCCTGGGCAGCCTGGGCCAGGCTCTGGCACCCTCACCACGAAGAAGTTGCTTCTCCTATTGATGTGGAACCTCCTCTGTTCCAGCTCACACCCATTGCCCCTTGTCCTATCCCTGGATGTCCCTGAGCAGAGCCTGGCTCCATCCTCCTGACACTCTCCCTTGACAGATTTATAACCATTCCTGAGGTCCCCCCTCAGTCTCCTCTTCTCCAAGCTAAAGAGCCCCAGCTCCCTCAGCCTTTCCTCAGCAGGGAGATGTTCCACTCCCTCCAGCATCTCTGTGGCTTTGAGCTGTGTGTGTGTAGTATCTAGGTTCTAAATAAATGCCAAGCTAAATAGGAAGGTTTGTACTTTTTGGTGTTCTTCCCTCCAGGGTATGTCTTTCAGATAATTCTGTGCAGCTTTAACCAGCCCTGTTGTTTGGTGTCTGCCTGCTCTCCATGCCACAGCAGGACTGGTGGTGGTGGGGCAGGATGAGCCCTGGGTTGCAGTGGGTCTGTCTGAGCTGCTGAACCTCCCTGGGCCAGCTGAGCTCTGGAGTGAGACTGAAGGGATGTGTCTGACCATGTGTCCTGGGGCTGGGTAGAGGGGTAGTGTTGGACTGGGGAGAAGGTCCAGTATGTCAGAGGTTTTAGAATCACAGAATTGTCAGGGTTGGAAGGGACCTCAAAGCTCATCCAGTTCCAACCCCCCTGCCATGGCAGGGACACCTCCCACTCCATCAGTTGCTCACAGCCCCAGCCAGCCTGGCCTTCCAAATGTCCAGGGATGGGGCTTCCAGCACCTCTCTGGCCAACCTGGGCCAGTGTCTCCCCACCCTCCTGGCCAACAACTTCTTCCTAACCTCTCATCTCAATCTCCCCACCTCTACTTTTGACCCATTCCCCCCACTCCTACCACTACCCAACAGCCTCAAAAGTCCATCCCCAGCTTTCTTGGAGCCCCCTTCAGATGCTGTTTTGTGATGAGATGAAGGTGCTGATGCTGCCCTGGTCACCTCCCATAGTGGAAGGAACCCATCATGGGATCATGTTTTGCAGGAACAAGGGAAGTTATATCAGCTGAGGAACTGGTAGAGGGGGAGTAGGAGAGGAGAGCCCTAGCAATCCTCAGAAAAGATGTGAAACATTTGGTCAAAGACTTTAAATGTTGTGATAATTGGTAGCCTGTGAGGCTTCCCATTTTGTTCCTGGTGCTGTGGAAGGTGCCAGGAGACCACCCATTGCTAACTCCTGTCAAAATATCACTGTACTGGTTTAGAGATTCCTCCATCCCTGTCCTGTTGGAGGAATTGATGCCACCAGTATAAATTAGGAGAAGTCCTTTGAAATGAACTCCCCAAATTCTTACCTATTATAATGGGTATGTTCATGATGATCTTGGAAATTCTGTGATAATTTAAAATCAACCCAAATTTGAAAATGGTCATTTTCAGCTTTTTCAGTATATAGGAAATATAACTAATAACTGTTTGATAGTCCCTGAGGGTGTTAGTGCTTGGGGATGAATTCTCAGGTATCTCATCTGTAAATGAAATACTTTGAGTTAATCTTATTTAAAAGTATGTGGGTGCAACTCAATCTGCCTAATGTAAGTCATAAAAGGAATGATTTGCTTTGAGTGTATATCACTGACAGGAAAGAAAAAACTCTCTAAACTGATGATTAAAACACTTGGATGCATCCAAAGAGATTGAAATGCTCAGATTGTGATTTTTTTTTTTCTTTTATTGCTGTCATTGATTTCAGAGATCAGCAGATGGATCAAGCCCAGAAGATGGAGATGGTAAGAGATTGGATTGCAAGATTAAAACCCTTGAGTGTGTGTCTCCCCAGGATTTGGGGCATTTTCTCTAATTGCTTTTTTTTTCCAGCAGAATCTGATCGAGAGGATGGGAGCTACTGTCCACCTGTGAAGCGTGAGAGAACTTCATCCTTAACTCAGTTCCCTCCTTCTCAGTCAGGTAAATGTTGCTGCATTTATATATATATATAAGAGGTGGGGTTCCTCCTTAGGCTTTTTCCCAGTCTCCTTGCTGCCTGCTGTGCATTGGCTGAACACCACAGCAACCCCCTGCTCTGACTTCTCCTGTGGTCTGTGTTCATTCAGTGAAGCCAAAGGAGTTGAGAGATTTGTCTTTTAAAGTATTTTCTACCTGTAAATGTATATATATTCGTAATTTCAGCTTTTAATCTTATGCTGTTAACTGGAAAAATTTACCAGAAATCTTTTGGATTTGTTGTGATAACTTCTTAAATTCATAGAAATGTTCCCTTTGCCTTAGTTCGTTGCCAGGCAGGATTTCCAAGTCTCAAGTTGTGCTTAAGTTCCTTTTCTCTCATTTCTTTTGAAGTGGAGAGGATTTGGTGCAGTTCAGCATCATTCTCACCTGGCCAAGGCAAGACAGTGACCATTGACTGTGTGTAAATACAGTCAAGGCAGCAAAACCCCCAGGGGGAAACTCCTGCAGTTCATACAGGCAGGAGTGCTCGTGTTTGGTTTGTGTTCACCCACAGCAACAGCCTCCAAAACTTCCACCTTCTCTCTTCACAGACACTATGAAGTTTTTAGCTTGGTCAGGGATGATTTTAGTTTCTCTCAGTGCTCGGGGCAGGTTTGGAGCCTTCCCCACTTTGTTCTTGTCATCTTAGTTGTGAAATAGAGATGAGAAAAAGGAGAGAGCAGTAAAAAGGACTCCTCTAAAACACAGCACGTTTGGGAAGTGAGACTAAAAGATGAAGACCTAGTTCTTTTGCTTTTAATTTTAAAGAAATAAGTGACTGTGGAATTTAAAATGTATTAAATTAAATTTAATTTAAAATGTGTATTTTATGGTTATAATATTCTCATGCTGCCAGTTGAGGGGAAGAATCTCTTAAGATGTAGGTTTTTCTGGTGTGCAGCTTCGTGGGCTTCAGAGTTCAACCCTGTTAAGTGGGGAAGGTTTCAGGGACCAGTGTTGCTGCTGCCTGCTTGTCAATCACTCTTAGGAAAAAAACACTGCACAAAAATAATAGGGGGTTTTTTTGTCTGTAGATTTTCTGTTAGGATCACAGACTGTGTATGGCCTGTTAGGAGCTTCCTTCATTATTTATTGGACCTTTTATTCCTAGATTCCCTCTAATCACTAACTCTTCTGGTCTGTAAAGCCTTTATCTTGTGAGATTAGACTCTTAAAATCTCAGATTTGCTTAATGTTGACTTTTGTTAGGAAGAAAACAATTTATTTGGCCCTTTTATGCTTCAATACTGGATGTTTCAGGAGCCCATCACACTCCCAAGCAGCACTTTGGCTAATGCCAAATGTCTGGATGTAGAATCACAGAATGGGTTGGGTTGGAAGAGACCCCAAAGATCATCCAGTTCCACCCCCTGCCATGGCAGGGACACCTCCCACTAGAGCAGGTTGCTCAAGGCCCCATCCAGCCTGGCCTTGAACACCTCCAGGGATGGAGCATCCACAACCCCCCTGGGCAACCTGTGCCAGGGTCTCACCACCCTCACACTGAAGAACTTCTTCCTTGCATCTAATCTAAATCTCCCACTAGACCAGGTTGCTCCAAGCCCCATCCATCCAGGCCTTTTATTCCCTGGTTGACTCCCTTGTTCTCTTCTGATGTGTTGTTGTTGAGCAGAGACAACTTTGATTGGAATTCCAACTTCCATAAAGGCTTCTTTGAATACTGCTGACACTATTTGATGGTCTTGGTTTACAGAAGATCTTTCAGTTTTCAAACCTCTTCAATTTTTTATGGGTTGTATTTTCTCTCAAGGGTAGGGAAATGTTACTTATATGAAACATACTTCATGTTTAAGCTTAAGGCAGACCATAATAAGAAGAGAGAAGATGGAATTAAAGAAGCAAATAAGAAAAAAAATCTTAAATACAAAAGGCAAGTGCTGCATCTTTTAGTATAACAGTGTTTAGAGGGGAGTTTCCTTTCTCTTTTCAACATAGAATCATGGAATTGTCAGGGTTGGAAGGGACCTCAAAGCTCATCCAGTTCCAACCCCCCTGCCATGGCAGGGACACCTCCCACTCCATCAGTTGCTCACAGCCCCAGCCAGCCTGGCCTTCCAAATGTCCAGGGATGGGGCTTCCAGCACCTCTCTGGCCAACCTGGGCCAGTGTCTCCCCACCCTCCTGGCCCACAACTTCTTCCTAACCTCTCATCTCAATCTCCCCCCCTCTACTTTTGACCCATTCCCCCCCGTCCTACCACTACCCAACAGCCTCCACAGTCCCTCCCCAGCTTTCTTGGAGCCCCTTCAGATCCTGGAAGGCCACCAGAAGGTGCCCTGGGAGCCTTCTCTTCTCCAGCCTGAACAACCCCAACTCTCTCAGTCTGTCCTCGTAGCAGAGCTGCTCCAGCCTCTGACCATCCAACATACTTAAACTTCTTCCACAGCCTCAGAAAAGCTGATACATGTTGTCAGACTTTACCTCATGTGAGATGAGCTCATGGAGACAAAAAAACCCCAACCTGCTGTCATTGCCTTGTGACTCTTGATCCCTTCTGATCATCAAATTTCATAAACTACATTGTCTGTGATTCTTTGTACAACACCAGAAGTACTTCAGCTGCTCACCAGGGCCTTGACCAAACTCTTTATTACTCTCTTCTTGAGATCCCAGCAAAAGGTGGGAAGGATTCACTGTCCTTTGCCTGTTCCACTCAATATTTTCTGCTCTTGTGTGACATCTACAAATCCTCTGATGTCCTCCCCTTTGATTCTGTAGAATTTTGGTCCTTTCAGGACAGTCCAGGCATAAGCTTCCCACCTCTTGGGTGCAGATGGTGCCTTCAGGCTGTTGAGGAGCCAGGTGTTTGCTTCCCCTGTTCAGCAGGTGTTACATCCCTTTCTGCCCTCTCTGCAGAGGCCTTTTGAAATGTTACATGTATTTGGTAATGATAAACATTCTGATTCCTAGTTCAGCTAGAGCTCAGCCTGGGGATCCTCCAGGAATAAATGAAATTTGCTCTTTCTTCATTTCAGCAGAAACTGAGGGGATTTCATGGACAATGACCTGTTTACTTCTGTGCCTGTAATGCTTAGTTCAGAAGAAAGAAAAACCAAAAATAGACAGAACAAATGACTAGAAAAATCATTTTCAATTTCCAGCCTTCAGGTGGCTGTGAGCAGAATTTACAATTAAGACCAAGATAACCAACTTCTCTCTCTTTTCCTCTGGCTGCAGTAACAAAGAACAACGTCTTTATGCCATCGAGCTTCTGTGAACCCTCCACAGGCAATTCTGACTCAGAACCAGGTGAGCTCCCAGGTTTTCCTGCTTTCTCAGCAAGCTGCTTGTCCATCTGGCACAGTCCAAAGGCTTTTCAGGCTTCAGCAGTAAGACCCTGTCTGGGAGAAGGGAAGTGGTGATGGGTCTGATCTTAGAGCTCACTTCATGGCTCCATTTCAGGCTTGCTGCATGTTATTAAATCAGCAAATATCAAAATTCCCAAACGCTTTGGGAGTGATGGTGGAACAACATCAGGACTTTTTGCCTCCTTGTTAACTTCAAGATAGAACTTCAGGGAAGTTTCCATTTATAAATTTTCATTGATGTGCTTTGGATAGTGGTTTTCTTGATACTGAAAACCAAATAAACCATAGTCTGTGGTCATGGTGATGTTCAGAGCTGGGAACCCTGTGGTGACAATACCATTTATTTTGGTAATTGCTGCTGTTCTGTGGTTTGGTGGTGTTGGTGTCATTGTTACCTCATGCTTAAATGTCCTAAGAATGAAGTGCAGCAGGATGGTAAGGTGCTGACTTGCCTTGCTCTGAGCACAGCCATTATGCCCCTAAAAGGAAATATTTTATAATTATACCTTGTAAGTTCTCAGGAATTCTTTTTGTAAAAGCTGTGGAGTTATGAATGTTATTTTGATACTTTATCTAAAAGCTTTAACTGTTGTGAGTGCAAGCAAAGGAATTTTTTTTACCTTCATACTATAGAAGCATGAAGTAAAAGCTAATGGAATTACAAGAAACTAATATGAAGCAATTAAATTTAACTTAATTTATGATAATTAGCAATTGGGTGCTTGTTAGCAGCTGTCATGTTCAGTCATGCTTTTGATTGTCTTTAATTTGAATCTCACTTAACACCTTCATGACCTCTATTAAACCTTCACCCACATTTCTCTTGTGGAAACAGCCTGGTTCATGCTTCTGAAGAACTATTTTGAATGTTTTTTCTTGTAACAGCTTATGTTTGTGTCTGTGTCTGCTGGGATGATCCCTGGGAATTCAGGCTTCTTTTGGAGAGAGATTTCCAGAGACCAAATTCTCTTCTGATGATTTGGATATTTATAAGTATCCATATTTTATAAGTATCCAAATACCTAATTATATAAATATATATCCAATATATAATTGTGGGTTATTGCAGTGGGAAAAAGCTGAGGAATTGTGTGACTGACTGACCATAGAGCTCTGTCCTTGTGGTTGTGTGTTTGCTCCTAGAGGAGAAGAGCAGCGGGTTCCGGCTGAAGCCACCAATACTCATCCATGGCCAGGCCCCCAGTGCAGGTGAGTTCAGGGCTTCCTGCAGCAGGGCAAGGAAAGCAGCTCAAGCCTTTTAGTTAGGGCTTTGTCTCAAACTGCTGTTGTCACTGCAAGGTGGCAATACCTCCCTTCATGTGTCCAGTTCTGGAGCCCCCAGCACAAGAAGGGTGGGGACAGATTGGAGTGTCCAGAGGGGGGACCAAAATGCTCAGGGGAATGGAGCATCTCTGGTGTGGAGACACTGAGAGAGTTGGGGCTGTTCAGCTGGAGAAGAGAAGGCTCCAGAGGACCTTAGAGTGACCTTGCAGGACCTGAAGGGGCTCCAGGAAGGCAGGGGAAGGNTCCTCGTGGCCCTTCTCTGGACACCGTTGTATGAAGAATGAAAGAAAATTTTTACCTGTATCTGAAATGACTTCACTAGAAGGAGAAAAGAAGACTTGGAATGTGTGGTTGAATATGTCAGTGAATGAATGAGATTGCTTTGGTACTGCTCATTTCTCTTACATCTTTACTTTGATTTGAGCCAGTCATAAACTTTTTTTGGAAAAGATAAAGAATATATTTTGAAGTGTCTTTCAAGGCTAGGAAGCTGTCATCTTCATTTGGAACTAATTCTCTTTTGAGGCTGAGTGAAGGACAGAAAAGAAGAGGGTGGAAGCTTTTTAAATGTCTGGTTTTCCATTGTACCTTCTGTTGGAAGCTGAATTTTTCAACTCTAAAGCTTTATAGCTCCTGAAACCCTTTGTGTTTGCAGGTGTCCCCAGCCAGAAGCCGAAGGAGCAGCAGCGCAGTGTGCTACGTCCAGCAGTGCTACAGGCACCACAGCCCAAAGCTTTCTCCCAGATGGGTAAACAACACTTCTGCTTCCTCAAACACCATGGAGGGAGGAAAATACAAAATCTATTTAGTGCAGCAGTTGGATTTTACTCACCTGCCTGCCTTTTTCTGGGTTTCTCCATTCAGGAAAGAAACATCTTAAGTGTATCTGTTACATAAGGGGTAGCACAGTCAAACCTTGAGGCTGTCTAGGATTCCATCTGAAATTGCCAGGTCTCTAACAATCTAGCTCATGTTTGAATTTTGAAATAAAAGGACGTTTTTGTGGCCTTCCAGTATCTGAAGGGGGCTACAAGAAAGCTGGGGAGGGACTTTAGGATGTTGGGTAGTGATAGGAGTGGGGGGAATGGGTCAAAAGTAGAGGTGGGGAGATTGAGATGAGAGGTTAGGAAGAAGTTGTTGGCCAGGAGGGGGGGGAGACACTGGCCCAGGTTGGCCAGAGAGGTGCTGGAAGCCCCATCCCTGGACACTTGGAAGGCCAGGCTGGCTGGGGCTGTGAGCAACTGATGGAGTGGGGGGTGGCCCTGCCATGGCAGGGGGGGGGGAACTGGATGAGCTTTGAGGGCCCTTCCAACCCAAACCATTCTACAATTCTGTCTCCTAACCCCTGTTTCCCCAGCCCCTCAATTGTTGTTTGGAAGTTCACTTGAGCTGAAACAAAAGTAACTTCATTTAATACTGAGTCTGGCACAGAACTAAACATTTTTAGCTTGATTTCTTGGCACAGATTGGACTCTATGGAGGACTTAATATCAAGCTACAAATTTTCCGTGGGAGTTGAGTGTGTGAGTAGCCAGATGAGTCCAAAGAGGAGCCCTGTGAGCTGTGAACAGTATTAGACTGGAGAAGGGTGATTACTTGAAGCTGTCCCTGTGGCATTGGATTAAGTGACTTGGTGCTGACTTGGTTTTGTGCATTTGGAATTCTGATTTTGTGAAGAATTGCTGAATCGTGCTCCTTGTGTCTCCTGCAAAATACTCTGGGAACTCTGTAGTTCACACTGCAATGTTTTGTGGGCTTAAAGAAGGAGACAGCATGCAATTTGCTGTAGAAAACTTAAGGGACAATCTAAATATGTAGAGAATTTATATCATTTTCTCATTCCTTGTTGCAGTTCTCAGCAGTGGCACCAATGGTGTCAATATCCTGCCAGATTCTGCAGCCACGTCAGAGTCACTAAGTAACACAACACTGAAAAGCTCTGACTCTGAAGACAAGGTGAGTTGAAGAATTAGGACTGTCCAGGTGACTTTAAAAGAATCTTCTCTGAACAGAGTCTATTTGTTAAGTCATGGGAGTGGTTTGATCAGTGGTAGCCCCTTATCTGTCCTGAGACCCTGAGTATAATGGGATGAGATCTGTAGTATGGGAATAATAGGGGAAGATACTGCAGGAGGTGCTCTGGGAAGCACTGTCCTGGCAGCTGCACTGAGCTGCTGCTGGACCATGGACTGCAGAGCTGCAGGAGGGAAGAAGGTCCTTAGGACAAAAGATTTAGGAACCTTGAGGTCCTGTGCAGCAGTGCTGAACATGAGCAGTGCATCCCTTCATTGCTCAGGACAATGTACTGGGCTGCTTTGTGAAGACCTCAGCCATTAGGTTCCAAAAAGGGATTAGTTGCCTTTCCTTGTCACTGGTGGGTGGCATCAGGAGTATTGTGGATTTTCTGGGCCTCACCCTATGAAAGGCAGGGACACAGCACCAAGGGGAGTGGTGGCTGGAGGACATGGTGTCTGAGAGTGAAAAAGCTGAGTATGTTCTGCCTGGGCAGAGCCTTGTTCTCCTCAGCTCTAGTGGTGGACTGCAGCAAGGTAGAATGAGACTGGGAAGTGGCTACCAAACAAATGAGAGGCTGCAAGTGTGGGGAGGGGGATTGCAGTTGGGTATTAGGACAGAACTATCACATTTAGTGCAGTCAAACATTGAACTAGGCTCCCAGACTGTAAAACTCCATCCTTGGGGTTTTTGAGACTCACCTGTAGGAGGTCTCTAGTGTAATTTAGGAGTTGATGCTGCTTGGAGCACGGTTTGGACCAAGTGATTGCTGGAGATCCCCTTGAACCTCAACTATTCTGTGAGTCTTTAAGAAAGATGCTCTAAACAACAACAGAGGCTTTTTTAAAATGCAAAATTTGACTTGGAGATGTTATTGGCTTGTCATTGGAAGTGACTGTGACTCAGTGTCACAACGTGGGGGTTTTCTGTTGAAAGAAACTATTACCAAGGCTAAAGTTCTCTCTTTCTTTTCTTTAGGCAGGAGAATGTCAGAAGAAAGAGTCCAACAACACTTCAGATGATGACAGCTGTGAGAAGGCAGAACTGAATGCACAGCAAGCATTTGTGTTTGGGCAGAACTTAAGAGACAGAGTGAAGGTAAAGACACACTTGTTATGTTGAGCAGCAGGTGGAGTGTTTAAGTGAGGATGAGGAGCAGTGGAACAGATCATTTGGCATGAACATTACACCTGGTTTATGAAGTCCTTTGAAGCCACTATATAAAATTATATATATGCTATACTATATATATCCACTATATAAAACTATATATCTATGTATATGTGCAAATCAAAGCTCTGAACACAGTTTGGGGCTTAGTAAAACTTGTCTTCCAGACATTTAATAAGTTCATACTAGTAATGAACTCTCTTGTAATTAATATTAAATAAATTAATTCATAATAAATTAAGTCATTAATAATAAATTAATACTAGTATTAATTATGCTACTGTACTAGTAGCATAGGAAGCTTCTTCAAAAATAAATTAGTCATAGGTAACATCTAAAGCTCAGTGCAATGTGATGTTTTCTCTTACCCTTTTGGGTCAAAACTAAGTTGAAATGTGTTCCTAAGATGCTCCCATGCAACCAAGATTTCCCAAGAAAGGTGAGGAAAAAGACCAGGGCAGCCTGAGCTCAAGGCTGTGCAGGGAGTAACTGAGTTGTGGTGTTGGAACCTCTGTTGAAAACAGGTTTGCAGAGGTGTCCTAGTGTAATACTGGGAATTGTTTTATTGTAGAAAGTGTTTATGGCTGGAACTTTGTCTTGGGAAAGGATGAGCTGCAAATTCACTGTGCTCTGTAGTCAAAACTGCCAATATTTTATTTTTTTTTATAGCTAGGAGATGAAAGTGATGAAACTGCTGATGTACAGAATGCTGGGCTCCCTGCAGCAGACACACCTTCTGCCACAAATTATTTTCTACAGTACATCAGTTCCAGGTGAGGGTGCAGGGAAAGCTGTGGGACAGTGTTTATACCCTGTGTTCAGAGTTATTTGTGGTTCTGCTCTTTACTGGACTCAGGGCTTGTGCTGGGGTCAGTGGGAACCCAGGCTTCTGAAAAATGAGGTGGCAAACTTCAGATCTGGGGGAATCCTCAATCAGCTGGTCAAGGATGTCCTCACCAAAGCCTCTTCAGAAAACTAACAAGCATGAGAGAAGTCCTCATGAATGATTAGAAGGAAACAGTGATAAATTGGACCTACCAGTAGAACCCTGTAGAGATCTGTGCTCTATTTGTGGTGTTTTAGGATGTTTCACACACAACGTGGATCATGTTTTAAAAAGGAAAATTATTTGTGATAATAAGACTTTCAGAGCAATATTAGAGGGCTGGTATGAATAAGCAGGGACTTAATTGTGAGAGGTCTTTGAGAAAATCTGATTAGGCAACAGCATCAAGAGGAAATTTGATGTAGGTACATGTCAAGTGTGGCAGCCAGGAGAGAACTCTTGTAGTTCTGTACATGGTGATGAGTCTGAACTGACAGCCTTAAGATGTTGATATACCTCAAAATGTTATCTTGGTAGTGGTCAAAAAAAATCTAGTGTTAGAGTAGAAAACAGGAGAGAATTTCGTACTACCTAGAGCTGATAATTCAAGTAATAACTGGAAAAGCTTGGGAAATCCCACTGAGAGCAGAGAGATGGAGCAACATCCCCCTGGATGCTTCCTGGAGCTCCTGGAAGAACCTGGATTGTGGATTGCTTGAGACCATGGAACAATTTCAGGAAAAGCACCAACGTGTGCTTGTCTTGGCCTCATTCTGCATTTCTGTGGTTCACCCTGGAGCAGGCACTGGTCAGTTCTTCAGTCTTAATCCCTTTTGACATTGAGCTTTTGAGATGATGCCCTGGAGAGGTGAACACCACAGAGGGACCAGGCAGCTGCCAGGTCAGGGCCTTCCCAGAGATGCTGCCACTTTTTTAGTCATAGAATTATCAGGGTTGGAAGTGACCTTAAAAATCATCCAGTTCCAACCCCCCTGCCATGGGCAGGGACACCTCCCACTAGACCAGGTTGATCAAGGACCCTCCTGGCCTTGAACACCTCCAGGGATGGAGCATCCACAACCCCCTGGGCAACCTGTGCCAGGGTCTCACCACCCTCAAACTGAAGAACTTCTTCCTTGAATCTAATCTAAATCTCCCCTGCTCCAGCTTGAACCCATTACCCCTCATCCTGTCACTACAAGCCCTTAGGATTACTTAATATCTGATTAGATAAGTAAAGGGAAGATACTCACAGAGATAAAATCATCTGCCATCATTCTGGGAGAATTCTCATTCTGGGAAGCCACTACCTGCTCTCCTCTTACAAAGCTGAATTAATTTCTGCTCATGTTTGTGTGAATCAGTGTTTCATTTTAAAAGCCAGTGACACTTCCTCACTTCTTGAGGACAGTAGAAGATAAACAGATTTTCCTGACTTACAAACGTGTTCTATTTTCTTTTTCTTTCTATTTTTTTAGTGTAGAGAACTCTACAAACAGCACAGATGCCTCTAGCAACAAGTTTGTTTTTGGACAGAACATGAGTGAGCGAGTCCTAGTGAGTACCTGCTGTGGGAGGGGTCATGTGAGAGGTTTGTGCTGGGGCTTCTCACTCAGGAGTTCTGAGAGCCTTTCATTGTACCTGTCACTGGAGCAGGGGCTTCTTTCAGTGATGTCCCTTGTAGGTAACTTAAATGCAGTGTGGGGGTTTCATAGAATGGGTTGGGTTGGAAGGGACTTCAAAGGTCATCTAGTTCCACCCCCCCTGCCATGGCAGGGACACCTCCCCCTAGACCAGGTTGCTCAAGGCCCCATCCAACCTGGCCTTGAACACCTCCAGGGATGGAGCATCCACAGCCCCCCTGGGCAACCTGTGCCAGGGTCTCGGCACCCTCAGAGTGAAGAATTCCCTTCTAATTTCCAATCCAGATCTCCCCTCTTCCAGCTTGAGCCCATTACCCCTTGTCCTGCCACTCCAGGCCTCTGTAAGAAGGCCCTCCCCAGCTTTCTTGTAGCCCCCTGTAGGTACTGGAAGGCCCCAAAGAGGTCTCCCCTCTTCTGCAGGCTGAACAAGCCCAATTCTCTCAGCCTGTCTTCACAGAAGAGATGCTCCAGCCCTCAAATTCCATTCTGAGCTGTTGTCTGCACAGCAGTGCTCTCCAGGACTTCCCTGCCAAGCTCTCCTGGTGCCTTCTCCATAGCACCCATGGTTCTCAGCTCCAAGCACTTCATGGCACAGCTTGTGTCTCTAAATGGCCTCTTCACTAGATGTGTTTGAGTCTGGTTTATGTTTGCTGCCCTCCAAATTGGGAAAAGTTCAGTTAGATGATTGCTCAGTGATGGGGTTTGAGTCCAGCAGGTAAAGCAGCTGCCTCAGCACTGGAAATTGTTTATTGTGCACCAGCCTAAGGTAGAACTTCAGTGCCCTGCTCTTTCCTGCTGCTTTTCTTGCCATGCTGGTACACAAGGGAAGATTTAATGCTCTGCATCCTACCCACTGAGCAGGGGATCAGTCAAGCAAGCCTTAAGTTGGTGTGCAGCTGAAATTGCCTTGCTCTGGTGAGCACAGCTTCAAAAGAAGGGTTGAAATTTGGGTTCAGTTCAGGGGAAGATAATTTGAACTGGTTCTCAGCTCATGCTTCACTCAGTTCCTTGGCTGGGGTGGCAGGATGGCTGGGAAGGCACATTGTGTGGGGATTCCTTTGCCATGTGGTTTATAGACACCAGGGCTTCCCTCCTCAAGTGATAACTAGTCCTGTTCTGCCAGATGAGCTTGTGCTTTCTCTCTTCTCTTCACCTCCTCTTCTTTTTGCAACAGAGTCCACCAAAATCCAGTGAAGGTAGTACAGAGAGTAACAAGGAGAATGCTGCTACAGAGTCTGGCTCTGAATCATCTTCTCAGGAAGCCACACCAGAGAAAGGTGAAAAACAAAATATTGCAGCAATGGTAGTTAACCCTTGTTTAAATAATGTCATTTCTTCAATATCCTGTCACTTTCTAAAAACAACTTTTTTTTGGCTCCTGTAACCAAAGGTACAGGCTGGGGTGGGGGGTGATGCTGGATGCTCCAGATTCTCTGGTCCTTTTGTCTTTCATTATTAAACACCTACAGGCTACACCCTTTTCATGCTCCTTCTGCACTATTGGGAGTATTCAGCAGAATGGAAGTGGAGGGAATTATCAGTGCAGGTATTTGGACCTACAGAGTGTAGAAGAAATTTTTTTAACACTTCTAGTGACTGAATGAGTCACGTGGATATTGTGTTCAGGGGGTGCACCAAATGTGCTGCTTGGGTCAAGATCTGTTTGCTGGATTCTAGAGTTGTGGCTCTTCAGATGGGCAAGATTTTTTTTTCCTGGAAGTTTTGGGAGCTGTGTCCTCCCCAAAGTGGGAAATGGATGATGCTGTGTGTGCAGGCACAGCTGATGAGCTGGGGGCAATGTCAGTGCTGCTGCAGCACCTACAGATGTAGGTTGAAATATTGTATGTGGGGACAATTTTTCAATAACTTCCCTCTTCTGTCCCTTGTGCTTTTAAAACAAATCTGAAAATACAGCTTTAAATTTCAATCCTGTTTCTAATGTTCTATTAATATCTTCTGTCCTGTATTTCTCCAAACTCTGGTAAGCTCTGACAGACCTTTATAAACCTCACCACACTGTGTGCTAACCATGCTGAAACTTTCCCAATGTTGTGCAGCTAATAATATTTCAGAGTCCCTGGCAGAGTCTGCAGCAGCCTACACTAAAGCCACGGCCAGGAAGTGCTTGTTAGCCAAGGTGGAAGTGATCACTGGGGAGGAAGCTGAAAGTAATGTCTTACAGGTGAGAAATGGGTCAAGTGGAGGAGCTTTGAGTTCATAGGGGTTCACCCACCCCAGGAGATCCCCTACAGCTCCCCCATCCTCTATCTGATGTTCTTTATTGTGTTAATAAATACCCAAAGTTTGCATTTTATCAGATCTTTACTTTGCTTTGTAATTTCCTCTTCATAAATTTGAGTGTTTGGGCCACCCAGATGAAAAATCTTAATGGATCTTAAATGAATCTTAAGCACTTTCCTGCTTCCATCACATAAAAGCTTCTAAGTCCTACAAAATTATTTGAAGACATTTTAAATGAAGTAAATTTTCTAGCTTGTTATACTACTCAAATTTTTACATTTCTATTCTGGCAGCAATCTGGTTTCTTGTGTAGCAGAAACAGAACAGGACTCAGGGATTTGTCTTGAGGCACTTAATTGAATTAGTGATGTCTTAGAAGGTCATGACTTAACTCCTGATTTCAATTGTGATTTATTTAACATTGGAGCCATTTGTTAACTTAAATATACACTCAACTAACTACAATATGTCCTTAAGGAAAAAGTTCAGAGTTTTTTATTTAAGAATTTTAAAATATTAATATTTAATATTTATTTTATTTAAGAAATACATGAGTTTTCATGTAAGACTAAGTGGTGTATATTTATTTTTTTTCCTCCAGTTACAGGTTTTTCAGGATCTTTGAAGTTTCTTAGCACTTGAAGTGCATTAATGTTTAAGGGTAGCTTTTTGTTCTTGCTGCTCTGACACCAAACATACAGTATTGGTAACACATCAGTTACACTTGGATTATCCCTCTATAATGTTTTTCTTGGCCCTTTCTTTACCAGACATGAATGGTCTTGAAATAGTTGCTCTGTTTCTAATTCAGAAGCTCCTGGATGCTCCATGTAATCAAACAAGACACTGAGGAGATGAAAGTCCAACTTTGAGCAGTTGTGTAATTAATGGGCTGATTGACACAAATATGTTGTCACTTAACAGCCCTAGCACCTGATTTAGGTTCTTTTTTTTTTCCTGTGAAATTTAATGCACTGGAATCCCCAGTGGGGCTTGTACAGAGCTCTGTTAGTGTGGCAGACATGAAGCACACTGAGCTGGGTGTCCTGGGGTGGGGGAAAAGGGAACAAAAATAGGATAGATTCTTTTCCCAGTGCCTGCACAGATGTGGGGAACCTGAGGGGTGATGGGTTGAAGTCTGAAATCTCTGTGGTGATGGTGAAGATGGGTTAGAGAGGGGGTTATAAAGGTTGGCAGGGCAAGAAAATGGGAACTTTTATGGGAAGCAGGAACAGCCCCACCATTAAAGTACAAAAGGTGTGTGTTGTCAAACTGGTGAAGCAGGAAGGCAGGACAAACACCTCCTGTTCATTGACTTTGCATGGCTCAGGGTTTCTGCATTGATCAGGACCTGACATGTTTGTTCATCCTTTCTTCCTAAATAGAGGAAGAATTTTGCTTTGCTTTCATTGGGTTGGGTCTTCCCAGCAACAAATTTCACCTTCAGTGGGGCAAAGACTTTGAAAAGAATTTACTGCTTTAATGTGACAGATGAGTCCTGCCTAATCACTTAGCACAGTGAGTTTCCTCTGGGGAAGTTTGTACCTCATCTGAAAACTGTGTTCAAGATCAAACAAGAACAACAAATACTCTTTTAAGAACATACACCTTCTGTCCATAAAAGCTGATGAAACCAGACAACATATTTTTGAGGACTTTATTACAAAAGAGAGGGTGACTCCTTTTGGTTTCCATACCCAAACCCTCCAATGTGCAATATGAATGCTTTGTAACCAGCTGTAGGTGACTGAATCTAAGATAAATCATTTCTTCAACCCACCACTGTGCTATCGAGGTGTTTTCTGTTACAGATTCAGTGCAAGCTCTTTGTGTTTGATAAAAACTCTCAGTCCTGGGTGGAAAGAGGTCGAGGACTCCTGAGACTCAATGACATGGCCTCAACAGATGATGGAACATTACAGTCCAGGCTTGGTAAGAGGAGCAGGGGCAGCTGGAGAAGGCTCTGGGGGGACCTTAGAGTGACCTTCCAGGACCTGAAGGGGCTCCAGGAAGGCAGGGGAAGGTCTGTTCAAAAGGGTTTGTAATGACAGGACCAGGAGTGATGGTTTGAAGCTGGGAAAGGAGAGATTTAGGCTGGAGATTAGAAAAAAGTTCTTTATCATAAGAGTGATAGATGAGTGGAATGGGCTGCCCAGAGAGGGGGTGGAGGCCCCATCCCTGGAGTCCTTCAAGGTGAGGCTTGCGGGGGCTGTGAGCAGCCTGCCCTAGGTAGAGATGGCCCTGCTGGTGTAGGGAGGTTGGACCAGATGAGCTCTGGAGGGCCCTTCCAGCCTCAAACATTCTAGGATTGTCTTAACTACAGCAACTCAGGAGCAATTTGGACCTTTTCTCTCATTTCAATTTATGACCATTTCTTCCATGTATCGTTTCATATCCTCCTAATGCTCCAGCTACTTCCCCTCCCCCCCCATAAAATCAAGCTGTATTTAGAAGCCAGAATATTTGACTAGATATTTATGGTAATGTTCTTCAGATCTGGGCTCCTTATTCTTTGGGGTGAGATGCTTGTGGTGGGAAAGTCTTTGAATAGTGCATGATTGTTCAGACTGGCAGGGATGAGCATTAGCCTGAGATTATCAGCTCAGATCCAACCACTGAACTTTAATATTAACATATGGAACTTTGAACTAGATCTCTTTAGCCATGGCAGTCTTTAGTAGCCCACCTCCTTCTGATTAACAGTTGACAAGATTCCAGTTTCCTTGATATTCTTTCTTTAAATATTCCCCCACTAAAGAGCCACCTTGGCTGGATTGAGCTGCACTTTTTTTCCCAACTAACTGATCTTTTTTGTTGGTTTCAGTGATGAGGACTCAGGGGAGTCTCAGATTAATCTTAAATACCAAGCTCTGGGCTCAGATGCAGATCGACAAAGCCAGTGAGAAGAGTATCCGGATCACTGCCATGGACACAGAGGACCAGGGGGTTAAAGTTTTTCTTATATCAGTGAGTACTGTCCTTAGCTTACATCTCAACCTTCCTGCTGGAATTGGGGCTTGCTTAAATTGACTCTCATTCTTCTTTGCACTCTGCCTCCTTAGCACCACCCCCTCTCCAAAGACAAGGGCCTTGGTGGACTTAAATTTTGGGAAAAGCCTTTACTAGTTCTAAAGAAATTCCACATTTAAAAGTCTGCCCTCAGAAGCCAAATTGTGGCCTTCCAGGATCTGAAGGGGGCTACAAGAAAGCTGGGGAGGGACTTCTGAGGCTGTTGGGTAGTGGTAGGAGTGGGGGGAATGGGTCAAAAGTAGAGGTGGGGAGATTGAGATGAGAGGTTAGGAAGAAGTTGTTGGCCAGGGGGGTGGGGAGCCACTGACCCAGGCTGGCCAGAGAGGTGCTGGAAGCCCCATCCCTGGACAGTTGGAAGGCCAGGCTGGCTGGGGCTGTGAGCAACTGCTGGAGTGGGAGGTGTCCCTGCCCATGGCAGCGGGGTTGGAACTGGATGAGCTTTGAGGGCCCTTCCAACCCTGACCATTCTATGATCTGTTCCACACCTACTGAGGCTGTAACTGTGAGATTAATGCAAATCACTGTTTGCTATCAAGGGAACTTGGCATTTCCTGGAGTTCTCTGTAGCAGTAAAACCAGAATTAGACCTACAAGAACTTGTCTGTCACTGTCTGCAGGGTGGGTGGGTGTGTGGGTGCTCACTGGAAGTGAGACACTGGAAGTGTCTGTCAAGGTCACTGTGTTAGTAGTTAAGGGTAACACATTTTAACTCAGATTTTCTTTTAATACAGACTATTCCAAGCAGTAGCAGAGCAGGGAAAGGGATTTCTGTGCTTGCTAAATGGGAAAACAGCAATCCCAGTGAGAATTCCTAAAACATTGGGGAGATCATGGTACAGTCAGCAGGAAAAAAGGTCATTCTGTGGTGTCTGCTACGAGCACTTCCACATTTGGAGGTCTGAACCATTCTTTTGACTTGCACTGATGCCACACAAGGAGCTGCTAAAGAATGGATAGAAAATTCAGAACAGCACAAAAGGTCAACTTCCAATGTGACATTAGGTTTGTGGGGTCTGGAGTCCCAGACTGGATCTTAATGATGCTGAATATCTATTGATGAAGAAAAAGCAGTGAAAATTATGGATAACTTTTTTCTCAGAATGTTTCAAGGTTTGAGAAGTTTACTGTCTTTAGGTTATTCATTATTGATTTAAGTATTGATTAAAAGTGTCTCCTATAGAACTATTTATTCACTCCAGCTCATTGCAGGGGAGTTGGGCAGATACAGAGGTGACAGACTTAAGATGAGAAGAATTTTTGTGCAAGAATCTGAGATGTAGGATCATTACCCTAGAGTTAGCTGGGAGTAATAGTAGTAGTAGCTTGTGGGGACTGAGTGTAGAATGTTAAGAATATACATATATATAAAAAAATAGAATCATCACCTCCTTGACTGCATGTTCATTCAGTTCTCTAATATATCTTGTGTTGAAATGTTGTTAGTGCATCATAAAAACAGTTAAATGACTTGATTACAATTCATATGTGAAGTTGATTGACAAACCTGCAAAAATCTGTGCAAGACAAACTTGATAAAGATCTTTTTAGGAGGTGTCAGGAAAGCTGTGACTCCTAGGGGAGGAGGGGGTATAAAATCAGCCAGTACTGGTTATTAGCCAGAGAAAATGGGTGCTGAGCAGAGGGGAATTACCCTCACCAGAGTTGAGTGGATCTGGCATCTTGCTCTGTATCCTACATCACTCTAACCTAGTTTGAAAAACCTATAGGAGCGAACTGGAAAGGAGATTGTGGAATTTGTGGGTTATGTAAGTGGTGCTTTATTCAGTCCCAATTCCTTGCACCTTTTTGTTCCTGCATACCTAACCCAGGCAAGCTCCAAGGACACAGGGCAGCTCTACGCCGCCTTACACCACCGCATCCTGGCCCTACGCAGCAGAGTGGAGCAGGAGCAGGAGGTCAAGACTGTAGCACCTGAGCCAGAGGTAACACAATCAAACGAGGAAGACAGTGATGATGATGTCATTGCACCTTCAGGAGCCGTTGGGAGCGGTAAGCAAGGAAGACAAGAGAGTTTTGTTTTCCATACATCTTTCTCTGTCAGTCTTTAAGGCCTCTCTGTAACCCTGTCACAGGGGTGCTTCTGGCCTCTCAGCTCCTCACAGGAGTTTGGGGTACCCCAGGTACCAGCACAGGTTGGGACTGAGCTGTTGGAGAGCAGTGCAGGAGAGAGGGGCCTGGGGGTGCTGGTGGACAGCAGGGTGAGCATGAGCCAGCAATGGGCCCTGGTGGCCAAGAAGGCCAAGGGCATCCTGGGGTGATCAGAAGGGGGGTGGTTGGTAGGTGGAGAGAGGTTCTCCTGCCCCTCTACTCTGCCCTGGGGAGACCACAGCTGGAATAGTGTGTCCAGTGCTGGGCCCCTCAGCTCCAGAAGGACACAGAACTGCTGGAGAGAGTCCAGAGCAGAGCCACAGAGATGGAGAAGGGAGTGGAACATCTCCCTGCTGAGGAAAGGCTGAGGGAGCTGGGGCTCTTTAGCTTGGAGAAGAGGAGACTGAGGGGGGACCTCAGGAATGGTTATAAATCTGTCAAGGGAGAGTGTCAGGAGGATGGAGCCAGGCTCTGCTCAGGGACATCCAGGGATAGGACAAGGGGCAATGGGTGTGAGCTGGACCAGAGGAGGTTCCACATCAATAGGAGAAGCAACTTCTTCGTGGTGAGGGTGCCAGAGCCTGGCCCAGGCTGCCCAGGGAGGTTGTGGAGTCTCCTTCTCTGGAGACGTTTCAAGCCCCCCTGGACGTGTTCCTGTGTGAGCTGCTCTGGGTGCTCCTGCTCTGGCAGGGGGTTGGACTGGATGATCTTTGGAGGTCCCTTCCAACCCCTGACATTCTGTGAATATCACTCCTTGCACGAATTCTCTCTTTCAGTGCAGCTCTTTCTTGCTCCTTTCCAAACGGGTAAAAAGGCCCCTGTGCTGCCTCCATCTGAGTCACATGTTCAGTAGAGGGTGTCTGTTCTATTTTTGTTTATAGGAGTTTTAAGGGGTGGTGTGAGTTTCATTTTTGCCTTCAGCATGGCCAAGGCTTGCACATAAAGCCTGAGAGGACTCTTGGGCTGCTTTCAGCAGGCAGGGCCCAGACTGACCAAGAGCTGCTCTGTCTGTTTCAGGTGCCAATGAGGAAGGTGATGGGCAGAACGTTGGCAGCACATAGCAGACGTGAGCCCCTCTGCCTGCAAGGCTGCTGTGAACACCATCTTGCAGGCACCTCTGGATACCCCAGGCCAGCTCTAATTTCAGGCAGTGTTGAAGGCTCCAGGACTTAAGAACTGTGCATCCCTGTTCTGTTTGTTTGGTTTTTTGGTCTGGATCAGTAGATTCCACACAAAAAAAGCAGACTTGGAAACTACCTGAATGTGGTTTGGGACGTGAAAGCTCATCATATTGATGAGCCAAAAGGAAAAAAAAACACAAAACAAAACAAAAACCAAACATTTTCCCCTCTTCCTTGTAATTGAAATGGCACATTACAGCTTGTCACAGCTTTTCATTGGGACCTTTTGACTGTTTCTTCAGTAGTTCGTGTCTTGCAGGCCTCCGAGGTAGAACTTTCCGACACGGTTCCAGCTGGAATTCTGCTTTGGGAACCTGCTCCCCTCCAGCCTCCTCCACCCACAGGGAACCCGTGTGCTCACCACTTCCTACACTCACCCCCTGCCCCTCTGGCTTCCTTCTCTTCTGGGACTTGCAGACGGGGGCAGGTTTTGTTCTGACCTTTCCACCCCACCGTAGGTCACGGACACCGTTGTTCCCTGGCTAGTGGCTTTGTAAAGAGAGAGCAACAAAACATTGTGGTTCACCAGGAAAGCTTTTTTTTTAACGTGGTAATAAGAGACTCCAGAGTCCCCAGGACGTTTTGCTAACTCCTTTTACTTTCTTCCCATGTCATTATTATTATTTGGGGATTTATATTGTGGTGAAACTATTCTTTTTTTTTTAATTTTAGTTTTTCAATAAGATGCTCCTTGTGTGTTGAAAAAGTGAAACTATTGTTTTGTACTGTTCTTTTCTGTTACTATTTAAGGGAGAGCTAAGCCACTATATATACTAGATGTTGCAGACAGTTTTTTCTTAGAAAATTCTATGTTTCTGTGGCTACAGTCAAGTGTAGGAGGCACACAGGTCACACCTTCAGAAAAGCTGAGGAGGAAACAGCTCTTAGCCCTTGGAAGAAGAAAACAGGCTCATGTGATGAGCTCCAACAGCCATTCAAAGAAATCTGTACCATAAAGCAGCTCATTTAATGGCTTGATTCAACAAGCCATTTAAGCACTTGCCTGACTTAACTACATGTGAATAATCTTCCTGAAGCCAACGCAACTATTCACGCTTCAAGTTGAGGACATTTTTAAATATCTTGCTGAATTAACGGCCTTAAATAGAAAAAGTCACTTCTAACCCTTCCTGTCCCTGTTCTGTTTCCTGAAGTCTTGCAGCATGAAGAAAAAACAAGGTAATCTTGCCAGCTTTGAGTAGTTTGGGCTGAAGGATGTTGTATTCTGTTCCACCAAAATAAAAGCAAGAATGTGTTTTCCTGTGTGTAATTCTGAAGTGCTCCTACTGGAACCAGAACTCACCTCTTTGCTTTGGGTCTTCTCTCATCATTTGTGTCAAGGTTGAGTTTTATTTCGTTATTAAAACATTGTTCTTGTCCAGCAAAGTCAGAATTTGGTAGTTGCTAAGAACAGTGACCAGGTCACTTGCCCTGTAAATCCTCCAAGCTCTTCTGTTTCCATTATTTCTGTTATCTCTCAGTAAATAGTTACTGACAGATGATTTCTCACTCTCCTGTAGGTTAAGGAGATGTAAAAAGCACCATTTCAAAGAAAACTAAAGGGGAAGAAGCACTTGTAGGAAGAATTGAAAATGAAAACCCAGATTATAGCACAAAAGCAACTTTAAGATTCCTCAAATAGCAAAAGTCCTTATTGCCTCGTTCAGTGAAATGCTTTTCTTCTCTGGGAATCCAGAATGTGGTTTTTTTGCCTGTTACCTGTTATCTCTTGTTGGAGGTTTAAGCTGTTGGGGCAGGGGGTGTTTTGCTTTCCTGCCAGCTCCCTGAAGGACCATCTTGGATCACTTTTCCCAAGAGAAGGGGCTGCTGCTGAGCTGTGTTTGGGATTTCTCTGGAGTTCTGCTCATGCCTTTGTGCATTTTGTGGGGTTTTTTTTCCTCTCTAGAGTTTTATGGGTTTTTTAACCATGCACAAACCCCTTGATGTTCCCTTCTCATGAACATGAGCAGAGCACATTTCTTCCTCCCCACCCACCCTTTCTGCATCCCAAGCTCTGGGGAGCTCCTGTATTTTCAGTGATCTGCACTGTGCATCTGTTTACACTGAGACACTCAGATTTAAACCTGCTCTTTGCAAACAGCCCTGCAGGATAAAGCTGCTTGTTGTCAGCATCAAGAAAAGGAATGAGGTGTCTTGGCAGCAGGGACTGGTGGAAACCCAGGAATGGTTCCCTGTCCCAGGCTCCCTGGGCTCTGTGCAGAGCCTCCCCTGGAGGTGCTTTACCTGAAGTTAGGTTGATGGTGGTTGAAGTTTCTGAAAGATGGAGTTTGCTTTGACAGGGGTTAGTGGTGCACAGTCACCTCTGGCATTCTAACAAAATTCCAGCAGCTCTTGCCTGCTGCAAACTCTCAGCTGGAAGCTTTGTGTGTGTTTATAGCAGAGGGGAAGGTTAGTGGGAGCCACTCATGGAACCAGCCAGCCACTGAGTCCAGGCCATGCCCAGGGAGATGTAGTCAGGCCAAAGCCACCCCCTTATTTCACCCTGTTTCAAGCCTTAGCAAACCAGTGGCAGGTAGAAGCAAGGCCTGAGTATTGAAAGATCAATGTCAGAGCTGCATTAAAGTTAGAAACTAAGTGAACCAGCCCCCCAGGCTCTGTTATTGCCTGTGCTGGGCAGGGGCTGTTGGAGGGGAGGTTGGTGATGACCATGGTCACCACCCTATGACCCTCCTGTGTCTGTCCTCCCTCTGTTAACATGAGGCTGCTGTTCCTAATTACTGTGGATCTTGTGGACTTTGGGCACAGCCACGGATTTTCTGGGGGCAAAAAAGATAGGGAAGAATGTAGTAAAATTGAGTGTATGTGATGGGGGAAATGGAGCAAGAATGGGGATGCTGCTAAAACAAGAAGTAAAACTTATCCATAAAACAAGGTTATGTCCACAGGAAATAGAACCATGAAGGTAAGAGAATGTGCAGCTGCAGCATGTTCCATAGCCCAGTTCCCAGTGCTTGATGTGCTGCTCCAGGGAAGACAACAGGGAAATGAGTGAAATAAATCAGTGCTCAGCAGCCCTCCCCCAGCCCAGGCTGGGCAGATGTCCAAGCTGGTAGAATCTAGAAGTAAAATCCTCCAACTTCTAATGACCCTCCCTGTGGTTCCCAGTCACCGAGGAGTCCATCAGGTCTATGGCTCGGGTCCTACCATGACCACCCCTTCCTGATGCCTCCTGTCCTGCACTTTGACCTCCTGTTCTCCAGTGAGTGTAGAAAATGGGTTCTTTCCTTTCTAGAAACATGTTGCATCTTTGACAATTTGACCATGTTTCCCCATAATCTCTAGTTTTAGGAATTCCAACTTGAGAATTGCCATAATTTTGTCATGCAAGATTTCATTAAACTGACTTTTCACTGTGTGCTTTGCTCCCCTGGTTCTTTGGTCTCTCTGCACTGACCTTGAGTCATGATGTGGGTAACAACCTCTGGCAGAAGGTTATAAAGGGATTTTAATTTGCCAGGGTCATGGCTTTGACCCTGTGAAGATGAGCACAGAGCAGAGGTGCTGAGAGAGAATTGCTAAACTAGACTCAATTCCTGTCTGCTCGGTTCTGGTGCAGGTGTTTGGGAAAGAAATGCTCAAAACAGGATTTCTGTAAATAAAACTCTCATTTAAATGTAGTATTGGGAGTTCCCTTCCAACTGCCTCCTTTCAAGGGCTTAAAGGTACAAAATCTGCCTTTGTTGTCCCCAACATGGGTAATGCTGTGGCTGGGGGTGGGCAGCGAGTGTCTTCTGAGCAGATCTGGGAGCTGGGCATGGGGAATATTTAAATGAGACATTGGTGATCAAATCCTGGTAATTTACTTTCAGCTCCTGATGAAAGGGATGAAAAGCAAAGCAGAAATGTTGTATTTGATGTCCTGCTGCTGCTCCAGAGAGCAGGAGGTGCCAGCTGAGCCCCCAGCTGGAGCACATCTGGCAGCAGCTCTGGGCAGGCTCTGCCTGGGCTCAGTCCCTGCTAATTGCACCTGTGGGAAATGCTTTAATGTTGGGCACTGGGAGCAGCTCCCTGGTTGTGTGTTTTGTAGGCAGGATGAAATTCCTGGTTCAGTGTTCAGAGAGTGAGTTCAGGTGCAGATTGGAGAGGTGCTGACTACGGCCATAAGATGCTCCCAAAAGAGGGGAGGAGGGGGAGATGTTTTGGATGAGGCTGCTGGTGGGGGGTTCTGTCCTCAGTTCTAGGAAAGCTTCAGAGGTAGAAGGCAACAGACCTCTTTGGAGCTTGTGGAACAAGGGTGTCACTCCCCCATTCAGTCCTCTCCCTATTAGCCAGTGGTTCGTAGCCATAGTCTACAGGTAATCATAAAATACTTGGAGTTGTCAGATGTCTCAAGAGTAATGTTGCTCACCAGGATTGATTTCCATGTTGCTTTCTCTGGAACTTGCCTGTTTATAGCAAGATAACTGACATCTCACTGTACAGCTCCCTAATGAGCACTAATCACGGAATCCCAGAATGTCAGGGGTTGGAAGGACCTCCAAAGATCATCCAGTCCAACCCCCCTGCCAGAGCAGGAGCACCCAGAGCAGCTCACACAGGAACACGTCCAGGGGGGCTTGAAACGTCTCCAGAGCAGGAGACTCCACAACCTCCCTGGGCAGCCTGGGCCAGGCGCTGGCACCCTCTCCACGAAGAAGTTGCTTCTCCTATTGATGTGGAACCTCCTCTGGTCCAGCTCACACCCATTACCCCTTGTCCTATCCCTGGATGTCCCTGAGCAGAGCCTGGCTCCATCCTCCTGACCCTCTCCCTTGACAGATTTATAACCAGTCCTGAGGTCCCCCCTCAGTCTCCGCCAAGCTAAAGAGCCCCAGCTCCCTTGGCCTTTCAATTGCCTGGGATGTGTCCTATAGCCTGGAAAACAAACCCTCCCAGGCTGGGCTGGGCCCTGGTGAGCTGGGCTCTGCAGGTGAGGCAGGGCCAGAGCAGCCCAAACCTGGACGCTGTGTCCCAGCTCCAGGCTTTGTATCTGCTGCAAAGAAGAAGATGGGAAAAGTCTCAGTCCCACCTCACTTGGCTGTGGAAGGAGCAGTGTGAATCCCCTTGAGCACTGCCCAGAGCTGCCAACGGCTGCTTAAGCCCTGGGACACTTTATTACTGGCCTAGAGTCTTGCACAGGGTAAGACTGGAGTGGCTTCTACTGGTTTATACTGGGGAAAGAGCATTGCCAAGCAGAAAGTGTTATCCAGATATAAGTTCTGTTATTGCAATTTGACAAATAAGTGGTGGTAGAGGAAATCACAGAATCATAAAAGTGTTTTCCAACCAAAACACTTCTAAGATCATCATGTCCACTGCTAACCCCTGTCCCTCAGCACCACATCTCCACACCTTGGAAACCCCTCCAGGGATGGGGACTCCACCACTGCCCTGCCCAGCCTGGCACAGCCCTTCACAGCCCCAAACAGCAACAAATTGTTCCTCAGCTCCAGTCTCAACCTCCCCTGGGGGAACTTGAGGCCGTTGCCTCTTGTCCTGTCCCTTGTTCCTTGGGAGAAGAGCCCGACCCCACCTGGCTCCAACCTCCTTTTGGGGAGTTGTGCAGAGCCAGAAGGTCTCCCCTGAGCCTCCTTTGCTCCAGGCTCAACCCCCCCAGCTCCCTCAGCTGCTCCTCACCACACTCCTGCTCCAGACCCTTCCCCAGCTTCGTTGCCCTTCTCTGGCCACGCTCCAGCCCCTCAAGGTCCTTGTGGTGAGAGCCCAAAACTGACCCCAGGATTTGAGGGGCCCCAGTGCCCATTCCAGGGGGATGATCCCTGACCTGGTCCTGCTGCCCACAATGGTGCTGGTCCAAGCCAGGCTGAGTTCTTCCATTCAGGTGTTGGGATTTATTTCAGCAGTGAGGAAAACAGAAGTGGAAGAGCTTGGCTTGAAGGGAGAGCACTGAGACAGTGTGGTAACAAGTTGCTCAGTATTTTTATTATCAAACTGAGAACAACTGAAAAAGTCAATGTGTGCAGAACAGCCAACGATACAGTGGGACCTAGTGTGTCAAAATGTCTTTATTATTCAGAAGAAAAAGAAGGAGATGTAAGTACAACAGTACATGAGACAGCCAGAGACTCCTTGAAATGTCATAAGAAATAACCCAAGTGCTGTTCAGTTGTAACTGTAGCCCCTACACAAAAAACCCCAACAACTCCACAAACAAAAACCACACACAGATCACCCTAAACCAGCCACCATTGAATAATCACAGGACCAGAGCTACCAGAAGCACGTGTTGCTTAGGGTCAGACAGAGCTGCGACACCCGAAAGCCCCTTAAGAGCCACGGATTAGGTGTGAGCTGCCAACACGAAACACAGCCCGTGTTCGAAGGAGTTCCTGAGGGAGCGCTGGAGAACCTGCCCGAGGGGCCTGAGCGCCAGCGGGGAACGCCGGGAGGCGGCTCCAGGCCCGGGGGTGGGGCCGAGCTGCGGCAATGACGGTGTTTGCAGCAGCAGCTCAGCCGGGGGTCGGTCCAAAGATGCTGAAGAGAGTGGAACATCTCCCTGTGAGGAAAGGCTGAGGGAGCTGGGGCTCTTTAGCTTGGAGAAGAGGAGACTGAGGGGGGACCTCAGGAATGGTTATAAATCTGTCAAGGGAGAGTGTCAGGAGGATGGAGCCAGGCTCTGCTCAGGGACATCCAGGGATAGGACAAGGGGCAATGGGTGTGAGCTGGACCAGAGGAGGTTCCACACCAATAGGAGAAGCAACTTCTTCGTGGTGAGGGTGCCAGAGCCTGGCCCAGGCTGCCCAGGGAGGTTGTGGAGTCTCCTTCTCTGGAGACGTTTCAAGCCCCCCTGGACGTGTTCCTGTGTGAGCTGCTCTGGGTGCTCCTGCTCTGGCAGGGGGTTGGACTGGATGATCTTTGGAGGTCCCTTCCAACCCCTGACATTCTGGGATTCTGTGTTCATTGCACGGGTACCAGCGGCCTGTTCAGCGCCGGAGGAGACCCCAGCTCCCCAGTCCCGGGTCAGGCAGGTCCTGATGCTGACCCCGGGCTCAGGCAGACCCAAGGCCCGTCACCTCCCTGGCCAGGGGCTGGGGCTGGGTCAATCCCCGCCCCCGGCAGTGCCGGGCTGAGGCGGTGTCCGGTCGCAGACCCGGCGGGCGGTGCTGCCAGGGCGGGGGCGGGGCCGTCCTCTCGCGAGAGCGAGTGGTGCTCGCCCGGTGCCCTTCGTCGCCATGGCGGGCTACTGGGACGGCCCCGAGGGCGAGCAGTGCCCGCAGCGCACCTGGCTCACGACCCGCGTCGGGGCCGCGGCCGGTGAGGGG
>VYZX01028836.1:27764-57464 GCA_013401335.1 Brachypteracias leptosomus | reverse complement strand
ACTGGACACACTATTCCAGCTGTGGTCTCCCCAGGGCAGAGTAGAGGGGCAGGAGAACCTCTCTCCACCTACTACCCACCCCCCTTCTGATCACCCCAGGATGCCCTTGGCCTTCTTGGCCACCAGGGCCCATTGCTGGCTCATGCTCACCCTGCTGTCCACCAGCACCCCCAGGCCCCTCTCTCCTGCACTGCTCTCCAACAGCTCAGTCCCAACCTGTGCTGGTACCTGGGGTTGTTCAGTTTATGGACAGAAATGCAGTGGAAGCAAACTTAGGTTTTTACTTCATGTATTTAGGCCTTGCTCTTAAATCATACTTGCAATGGTTTTGATCGTGAAAGCAAAATAAATACGGGGCTTTTTTGCCATCATGCTGTGTAGACAAGAAACCACATCTTGAGTTGGTTTTGTTTGCAAGAGGAAGTGGCCACTGAGGAGACGAGCAGGGACTGGAGGGGCTGTTCAGCAACAGGAGCAGATCCCCAGGGCTGAGCCCCCCCAGCCCCTCAGCATGTGCAATTTTCTTTTCACCAACCTTGTCTTGATTTTCTGGCTGATTTAGTGGTTTGTGTCCCCTCCTGCTCTGAGCTGGAAGCTGGTTCACCACCAGTCCAGGTCTGGTTTTGAGTTGTCAGTTCTAAACCAGGACCTGGAATCTCCTGTAATGAACCATAAAAAGTCATTATAATGGACTGGGTAATAACCAATTATCATAGAATCCTAGAATGTTTGAGGCTGGAAGGGACCTCCAGAGCTCATCTGGTCCAACCTCCCTACACCAGCAGGGACATCTCTACCTAGGGCAGGCTGCTCACAGCCCCATCCAGCCTCACCTTGAAGGACTCCAGGGATGGGGCCTCCACCCCCTCTCTGGGCAGCCCATTCCACTGATCTCTCACCCTCATGGTAAAGAACTTTTTTCTAATCTCCAGCCTAAATCTCTCCTTTCCCAACTTAAACCCATCACTCCTGGTCCTGTCATTACAAACCCTTTTGAACAGACCTTCCCCTGCCTTCCTGGAGCCCCTTCAGGTCCTGCAAGGTCACTCTAAGGTCCCCCTGGAGCCTTCTCTTCTCCAGCTGAACAGCCCCAACTCTCTCAGTGTCTCCACACCAGAGATGCTCCATTCCCCTGAGCATTTTGGTCCCTCCTCTGGACACACTCCAATCTGTCCCCACCCTTCTTGTGCTGGGGGCTCCAGAACTGGAGGCAGAGCTCCAGGTGAGGTGTCCCCAGAGCAGAGCAGAGGGGCAGAATCCCCTCTCTTGATCTGCTGGTCATGGTTCTTTTGATGCAGCCCAGGCTGGGATTGGCCTCTGGGCTGTCATTGCACATTGGGGGCTCATGGCCAGTTGTTCATCCCCCAGGTCCCTTTCCACAGGACTGTTCTCCAGATTTCAGTAAATCCTCTAATCCTGAGCCAGGACATTGAATCCTTTATTGATACTTGCACTTGTCCTGCCTGCTCTCCAGGGACCAGACCTTGTGGTCTGAAGCTGTTTTGCCAACAGACTCCTTGGTCCAAGGCAGGGAAACTGGAATCCAGTCCTTGGGCTGTGGGTTTTTTTTCTTCACTGTTCTTTTCCATTGATTTTAGGGTTGGTATCTCTGCATTTTCTGCTGAAACCACCCCCCCGAGGTTTGTGAAGTGAGCTTGTGTGGTTCACTGGAGAGGTTGGAAATTCTTATCCTGGCCTTTTTTCTTGCTCCCAAGAAAAATGAATTGAAATTTGCAGATGGTGCTTGGCGGCCAGCTTTGCATTTCATGATCAAGAACCTACATGACAAACAAAAAAAGCTTTTTTGTGTATTTTCTTGACGCAGCCTTTTGCCAACATTTGCAGTTCTGGAGATGTGGGTTTGATGGGATGAGGTGTGAAATTCTGTGGATGAGAAAATGTCACTTTTTCAGTTTCTAAGTTCAATTCCAACTTCTTAATTCAATTTCAAAATCAGTTTACAAAAGGAATAATTCACAACCTCAATCCATTTTTCTGCTTCCCAAAAATCACTGCAAGCCCCAGGCAGGCAGCAGAGTGAAGAGCTGGGACAACCAGCCTTAAGGAGAGTGGATCCATCCCAGTTCCTCTCCCTGGTTCCCTGTGAGGATGAACTCCCAGGGACTTGTGAGCCAGGTCTCAGATGGGGCCCAGGATGAGTTCTGCTGTCCCCTGTGCCCAGGAGAACATGCTCTGGAGAAATGATGCTGCTGTGAGGGTGGTGGGACACTGGACAGGTTGCCCAGAGAGGTGGTGGAGGCTCCATCCCTGGAGATGTTCAAGACCAGGCATGATGGGGCTCTGAGCAACCTGGTCTAGTTAGAGATGTCCCTGCTGACTGCAGGAGGGTCGGACGAGATGACCTTGGAAGGTTACTTCCCGACCATTCTGTGATTCTAAACCTGCTGCTCTCTGCTCTCCCCTGGCTCTTTGGAGCTGCCCCATTGCCTTGTCTGGAAGGGCTCAGGACTAAGAACCAAGCTAGACATGGGGCATTTGTCCAAGGCCAATGGAGTGCACTGAGCTGGCCCTCCGCAGGGTTCCTGAGCTGGATCTGCTTGTGAGGACCTGCCTGGAGCTGAGGTGGCTGCTCGGCTGGACCTCAGGAGGTACCAGCATGAATCAGATACCACTTGGATAATGCTGAGTCTCACCGCAGTAGCTCCCATAGGGTGTCCCTGGGTGATCAGAAGGTCTTGCTTCACTTTCCTCTTCTCCCAGAGGAACCACGTGTCTCCAGACCATGCTTTGTGTGTTCTCAGCCCTTGAGTGGTCTTGTTTCTCCCCCTCTCGTTCACAGCCACACTGGGAGCTGTGTTTGGAGTCACCACCTGCCTCAGTGCCCAGATCCGAGAGAAACCAGATGATCCCTTGAACTATTTCATAGGAGGCTGCGCGACGGGAGCCGTCCTGGGTGCAAGAGGTGAGTGTGGGCAGTGCCTGCAATGAGCCCTCTCTGTCTTCAAAACCCTTTCTGTTGGGAAAAAGTGTAAAATAATCTTGATTTCTTGGTAAAGATTCATCTCAGCATCCGGGTTCTAGCTCATGCCGGTTTTGCTGATGCTCCACTGGGCAGGTCTGCCAAAATGTCTTGAAGGACACCAGAGAGAATATGGAGCAGTTGGGATCAGCTGTGGAAGGAGATGGGGTGGTGGGGAATAGAAAAGGACCTTCCAAATTGCAAACTAGAAGCATGAGAAAACTTGATTGTAGCCTGGGCTANTGACAATTCTATGATTCTGTGTCTCTTGGCAAAGTTACTGATGGTCAAGGGACTGTGAGTAGCTGGTGGACAGATTGTGGAGGCTGTTGAGATGTTCTGTGCAGTGCTTACCTTGCTGTGTCTGTTCCCTCCAGCTCACAGCTACATGACGGGCACCACGGCGTGTCTGGGGCTGGGCATCACTGCGGCGCTGATGAAGATCGGCAACATTGAGGGCTGGAGGCTGACAGGACCCCCCAAGCTCTAGAGGTGACCCCCCAATGGGGGCTGCCTTTGAACACTGTAATGAGGGCTGGGAATAAAGATCTGACACATCACAGCGGTGTGAGGTCATCTGGCTGTGCATGGTGGTGGGGCTGAGATGCAGAAAAGGTGGAGCCATTGGAGGAGAGGCTTCATCTGCTCCTCCTGAGATTTTGGCTCGGTGTCCACATGGAGGTCGGTGACAAGTGGTGTCTCTGAGGTCCCTACTGGGACCAGCAGTGTTGAATATCTTCATCAGTGACATAGTAGGATCAAGGCACCCTCAGCAGGTTTGTGGATGGCACCAAGCTGAGTGCTTCAGTGGACACACCTGAGGGACGTGATCCCCCCAGAAGGACCTGGACAACCTTGAGCAGTGGGCCCGTGTGAACCTCATGAGATTCAACCAGACCAAGTGCAAGGTCCTGCATCTGGGTCAGGGCAAGCCCTGGTATCAGCACAGGCTTGGGGTGAAGGGCTGGAAAGCAGCCCTGGGAGAAGGTCTTGGGGGTGCTGGGGGTGAGGAGCTGGAGCTGAGCCAGCCCCGTGTGCTCGGAGCCCAGCAGCCAATGTCCTCCTGGGCTGATCCCCCCAGCGTGGGCAGCAGGTCAAGGGGGGATCCTGCCCCTCTGCTCCAACCTGGGGAGACCCCCCTGCAGTGCTGGGGCAGCTCTGGAGTCCTCAGCACAGCAGAGACATGGAGCTGGTGGAGCAGGGCCAGAGGAGGCCCCAGCAATGCTGGGAGGGCTGGAACCCTCTGCTGGGAGGCCAGGCTGGGAGAGGAGAAGGCTCCAGGGAGACCTTCTTGGGACCTTTCAGGACTTCAAGGGGCCTGTCAGAAAGATGGGGACAGACTTTTGAGCAGGGCCTGTTGGGACAGGACAAGGGGGGATGGTTTTAAACGAAAAGAGGGAGATTTAGACTAGAGAGAAGGAAGAAATTGTTGGTGCTGAGGGTGGTGAGAGCCTGTGCCAGGGTGCCCAGAGAGGTGGTGGCTGCCCCATCCCTGGAACCATTGCAGGGGAGGTTGGGCTCTGAGCAACCTGCTCTAGGTGTAGGGAAACATGAGGAGATGTGAGGGGAGGACAGGAGATGGGGGAGCAGGAGACAAAGAGACTGGGGTGCCCAGGGACAACACAGGGGGGGACAGAGTGACCTAGGGACATGGTCACAGCCATGACAGGCTGTCCTGCTGCTCTATGTGCTCTCTGTGGGCATGGGGGAGTCCTGGAGGGGCACAGGATGATCCTGGGAACACTTGGGGCTGGGCCAAAAGGCTGATGTGCCCATATGCTCCTTGGCACTGGGACTTGGGGACCCCCAGCTCTTCAGTGTGGGCTCCAGTTCAGGAACACCAGCAGTGGTGGTTGAGGTGTCAACCCCCGTGGGGCTGAGGAACTTGGAGGTTGTTCCTCTGCCACCCAAGGACTCTGCAGGGGGCCTTGCTTCACTCTGGGCTCTGGAGGTGAGCAAGATTGAGAGAGGGGGGGCTGATGGGCCAGAGACCTCCAGGAGCACCTGCTGAGAGTAACTTGCCTGTATCTGAGAGGGGGAAAAAACTCCTGACACCTTCCACCAGCCTCGCTGCCTGTCCTCACGGAACCCCCGTGTGTCCACTGCCCTGTCCCGGGGCTCCAGAGCCTCGGACCTCCCTCCGCCGGGGCCTCTCCGGGCTCCTGCTGTGGCCACGTGTCCCTCCTGGGCTATAATTACCCGGACACATTCCTGGGGGGTCAGAGGAGCTCCACGGAGCGGCGGCGGGCGGTAAGGGGGGACGGGGGCATGGCACAGGGGGGCAGGACAGGGCAGGACAGGACACGCCGCCCCGCAGGACACGTCAGATGGGGCACGGGCATGGCGGGGACACGCGATGCTCACGCTGGGGCCAGGGGGTGACAGGGTGTGGTGATGTGACACGGTGTGACACGGGGTCAGAGCACCCCAACGGCGAGGGGGGCACAAGGGAGCACGTCGTACATGACAAGCAGGGATGTCACGATTCACAATGTCACACACACCTCACGATGCATTGTAAGGTGACGGGCATTGCAGGGCAGACCCCACCATGCTCCGAGTGGGTGGCACCCCCAAGCCAGGGAGCTGTGCCAGGGGCCACCGGCTCTGCTGCTGTTCCACACCAAGAAGTAGCTCTGACTGGGGGGCAATGGGTGGGGAAGGGCTTGGTGGCTTCTGCTCTAGGACAGGGGGGTTCATCGAGGACAATGGACTGAGCTATGGGCCTGTGGGGCCTTGGCTGTGGGTCTGTAGCTTCATCCTGAGGGTTCATCGATGAGGGACATCAGCCTCAGCTATGAGGCCACAACATGGCCCGTTGGTCTCACCTATGGGGCTGAGGTTTTACCAAGGGGCATCCCATGGGGCAGTAGCAGAGCCTGGTGGCCTCAACTATAGGGAGAGGCTTTGGTGATGGATCCAGTGGCTCTCCCTATGGGGCAGTGTCCATAGTAGGACTTGTGTTCCCAGCCAGGACTCCTGCCATGGGCCAGAGGCTCTGGCTATGGGGACAGCACCCTGACTCCCTGTGTTCCCACAGGCAAGATGTGGGTTGCAGAGAGACCAACCCCAGCCCAGTGGAGCCTGCGGGATGGGGACCATGCCGGACACTTCCTGACCACCGCCAACCACCTCCGCACCGCAGGGCAGCTGGTGGACGTGGCCGTGGGCCCGGAGGGTGACGTAGCCCACGCCGTGGTCCTGGCTTCCATCAGCTCTTTCTTCCTTCGTTTCCTGGAGGGTAGGAGCAGTGATGGGCAGCAGGGTCCCCCGCTCCCTGTCTCCCTGCCCCCCGGGGCCACGCTGTGGGGCTGGCGGGCCCTGCTCACCTTCGCCTACGGCGGAACCGTGCCCCACGGCCGGGAGAAGGAGGTGCAGGAGGCTGCCCGGGCCCTGGGGGCACCCCGGCTGGTGGCCGCCTGTGTCCCGCGACTGGAGAATGACCTCCAGGATGGAGGTCCTGCTGCCCTGGAGGAGCAGTGGGAGACACTAAGAGCCATGGAGAAGCTCCAAGCCAGTGGCCTGGGCTGTGACCTCCAGCTCCAGGCAGGGGATGAGGTCATTGCAGGTGAGCCGGGGGTGGGGGTCCCCAGGAGGGGCTGAGGAGGGGGACAGGACATGCTGGGACAGACGGGTCCCCTGAGAGGGGTGCTGGGGTTGAGGCTCCAGGTGGGGATGAGGAGCCAGAGGTGCCTGCAGGGCTGGTCTCAGAAGAGCTGGTGCTTTGGGGTGGGACACAGCACCCAAGTTCCCATGGATGCTGAGGGTCCCCCATGCCCCCCACTCTTCTTCCTCCTTCCCCCTAGTTCAGCGCCTGGCCTTGAGCTGCTCCTGCGACTTCTTCCGGGCCCTCTTCACCTGCCCCATGCGGGAGGCCACCCACGACCCCTCTGCCCCGCTGGCCACGGGGCTGTCCCCGGCCGAGCTGCGGCTGCTCCTCTCCTTCGCCTACACGGGGGCCGTGGCGGGACCATGGCCCGTGGTCCTGGAGGCAGCCGAGACCTCCCTGCGCTACCAGGCCTGGGGGCTCCTCAACCTCTGCCTGGATGTTTTCACCCGCGGCCTGACCCCAGAGACTGGCCCAGACGTGTTGTCCTTTGCCACCACTTACGGGCTGGCCCAGGTGGGCCGCGTGGCAGAGGACTACATCTTGGCCACCTTCCCCAGCGTGGGGGCCACACCAGCCTTCCTGGATCTTCCCGCACACCTCCTCATCCGCCTCCTTCGCTCTGATGGCCTCAATGTCCTCTATGAGCTGGAGGCCCTGGAGGCAGCATCCCGGTGGCTTATGGCCAATAGAGATGTCGAAGAGGATCTAGCCAAGGAAGTCCTGTCCTCTGTCCGCTTCGCCCTCATGTCCACCATGGAGCTGAAGAAGGTCCGGTCAGTGACTGACGGGGTGGCTGATCCAAAGATCCTCCGTGAACTCATGGTAGCAAGTATGGCCCCCATGGCCCAGCTGCCGTGCCGGGTGCGTGCCTTGCAAGAGGTGCTGGTGGTTTGTGGTGGAGAAAAGGTGACGTCCAACCTGGCTGGTCGGAAGCCCAGCAGACACCTCTGGTTTGCCCACCGCTACCTCAGCGCCGTGGGGCTGGTGAAGCAGGTGGAGTGGAGAGCACTGGGAGACTTTCCTGATGGCCCCCGCTTCCGCCACGCCGTGGCCGTGGTGGGCAACAGCCTCTACATCCTGGGTGGGAAGCACTACTATGGGATCCATGACACCCTGGCCAGTGTCTACAGGTGAGAGCTGCAGAGGTGCCGTGTGGCATCAGGACACTGTGGGATCAGAGGAGGTGTTGGTGGAGCTAGGGCTGCCCCATGGACACAAGACATTGTAGCATGGAGCTGGTTGTGTCTCCAAGATGTTCTGTGTTTGGGTGGGTGGAGAACTCAGAGGTGCCCACCCACTGTGGGATGTCACAGGCTTTTTTTGGGGGGGGAGGCTCCTATCTGGAGGTGCCTCAGGGTATTATGGCTTTGGTATTGCCCAGGAGGAGGGGATATTCCCAGACACATCCACTCCCATGGATATCCCTGTGCAATAGCCCCGAGGCATTATGGGATTGGCTGATTGTAGGTGGGTTGTTGCTCTCATGGCGTTGAGGTACCAGGTAGACATTTACCTCCCAACCCCAGGTACCAGCCCATGGAGGGTTCCTGGGAGCGCCTGGCCAGCATGACCTGTGGGAGGAGCTACTTTGCTGCTGTGGCACTTGGAGATTTCATCTACGCCCTGGGAGGCACCTCGGGGGAGGTCTACTGCACAAACACTGTGGAGTGCTACGACCTGGCCAATGACACCTGGAGGTGAGACTGCTCCACAAAGAACCTCAGTTCTTAGGAGGCCCTTGCATTGGCCAGTGGAGCCCACTGAGTGGTCTTTGGGTCACTAAGACTCCAATGGAGAATGGGTCTTTGGGAGAGGTCTACTGGGCATTGAGCAACCATGTCCCTTGGGGGTCATTGGGTGTTGTCCAGTGTTGCCTATTGGGTGGTGACTGAGTTTTTGGCCAATAGTGTTCTCTGGAGGTCTGTTGTCCATCTGCCAATGAGGTGAGTCATTTCGAGATCTTCCAGCTTCATTGGGTGGAATGAACAGTGTGGGGTGTGAACAGTGGGAGTCCACTGTGGGTTGGCCAGTGGTACCTTTTGGGGTCTACAAAGTGTTGAGCAGTGATGCCCCTTGGGCATCCATTGTATGTTGGCCCCTGGGGCACACGAAGTGTTGACCAGCTGAGCGGTCACTGGTGCCAGGGCTCACTGGGGGGCAGTCACTGTGGGCTCAACCTGCCCCTCACCCCCTCCCTCTCCCCTCGCCCAGGCGGTGCCAGCCCCTGCCGGTGTCTCTGTGTGGACACGCAGCCTGTGCCCTGGATGGTGCCCTCTACGTGTCGGGGGGATGTGATGACACAGACCAGTGCCGGGCGTCCCTCCTGCGCTACATTCCGGGGGGCTCCCCCAAGCTCCTGGCCCCCATGAACGGGCAGCGGGCCGGGCACGTGATGGAGGAGGCTGGGGGACAGCTCTACGTGGCCGGGGGCATCTGCCAGCGGGACGGGCAGATCGGCTACAAGGACCAACTGGCCTTCGAGGTCTACAGCCCCAAGCTGGACATCTGGGTCCTCCTCAGCCCCCTGCCCCGTGCCCACGTAGTGGCGGGTGCGGCGGTGCTGGGGGGGGAGCTGCTTGTGCTGGGAGGGTACAGCCATGAGACCTACCAGAACACCCACCTGATCCACGCCTACCAGCCGGGCTCCCGGCGCTGGATCACCCGGGGCACCCTGCCCCATGCCTATGCTGACCTCCAAGTCTGTGTCCTCACTGTTCCCTCTGCCTTGCGTGACCCCAGCTGCCCCAAGGACCCCTTGGGATCACCTAATACTCCCAATAATATTTAGGGGGTCTTAAAAGCTCTGCACCCCACACTGGGATCCCCAGATAGCATCCATTGGCATATGATGGGCCAAATCACCCCCAGATCCCTCCCCGGAATGGGTTCCTCCTTCCAGCATCCCCCAATCCCCAGGGTACACGCCCTAGGATGTGGAGGCCCCATAGGACACAAAGACTCCCCACCTGCAGCCCTGTCCCTCCAGGAATACTCATTCTCCTGCCCTGAGCCCTTCACTGGGAGCTGAGGATCCCACAATTTTCCCCCACACTTGGGTTGAATAAAAGTGGCTCCTGAACTGCCCATCTGGGTCTTGTGGTTTCTGCTGGGGAACCCAGACATCCAGGTGCTGCTTGCAAGGAACGGGAGGAGAGCAGGAGCCCAACGACCTGAGTGCCCTGGATGGGTGGTGGTGGGGACCAGAAGTTGGGTGGAGAACACTGGGGCTCTGGGTTCACTGGACATGTGGGAAGGTGATGGGCTGAGAGGGTGCATGGGGGTGGTCCTGAGGGAATAGGAGGGTCCTGGGGTTGCCAAGGTTTGGGGGGCACATGGCAGGGTAGAGAGGGGACATTGTGTGGCCATGGGGGCTTTGGGTTTCCTAGGGGGTTCTGGGACATCTTGGCTTCCTGGAGTGTGTAGGGAGGTTGGACAAGATGACCTCTAGAGGTCCCTTCCAGCCTGAAACATTCTATGATCCTATGACAACAGGGGCTCTCAGGGGCCTCCCCAAAGCCATCCATGTGTCCCTAGGATGCTCCTAAAATGTTTGAGTGATTTCTGTTCAGTGTTTGGCCAGTCCCTGGGCACTTGGTCCTGATGTGAAATCTCACAAGTCACATCCACCACATTCCAAAGCCTCCTGCCCTCCTCCCCTCTTTCCAGCCATCCCATGGTGGCTCATGCAGAGACACCAACACCTCCTTCTCCTGAACTTCCTACACACCAGTGGGAGCCAATCCTACAGGGAAGGATCATGCATTTGGCCCCAAGCTCAGCAAGTTGGGACTTTTCTTCTCTAGCTTCCCATTCCAAGGGCTGAAGTCCCTTTGCCATTCACTGCTCCCTGCCAGGACTATGGGAAGGCCAAGAAATGAGAGAGCCCATTTGCAGTTGAGGCAAAGAGAATATTTATTCTGTGATTATCAAGCCGGCACTGGGTCAGAAGCTTCGTGCAGCTCCGTGTGGTCATGACAGGCTGAGAGGAGCCTTGTTCAGCCTGGAGAAGAGACGGCTCCAGGGAGACCTCATTGTGGCCTCCAGTATCTGAAGGGGCTACAAGAAAGCTGGGGAGGGACTTTTCACAAGGGATAGGATGAGGGGTGATGGGTTCAAACTTGAAGAGGGGCGATTTAGATTGGAAAGTGGAAGGAAATTCTTCACTCTGAGGGTGGTGAGACACTGACACAGGTTGCCCAGGGGGGTTGTGGATGCTCCATCCCTGGAGGTGTTCAAGGCCAGGCTGGATGGGGCCTTGAGCAACCTGGTCTAGTGGGAGGTGTCCCTGCCATGGCAGGGGGGGTGGAATGAGATGATCTTTGAGGTCCCTTCCAGCCCAACCCATTCCATGATTCCAGCAGAAGCAGTTGGTACATAGCGTAGGAAGCTGGAGCTGCTGTCCCTGCTCACCCCAACACCAGGCAGTGGCTGCCCCAAACTGTTCCTGACCCCTTCTCCTCCTGCCAAGTGCCCAAGTGATGATTTCAGATCTAGAACCCTCAGGGTGTGTGAGTCCCCCTGGCAGCATCAGGAGCAGGATGGTTCCTCCCTGGCCAAGCAGAGCTTTGCCTTGTAGAACTGGGGTGTGTGAAGCAGAGCCAGGGCAGCCCCATGGCCTTCTCTGGATGAACAGAAGCCTTCACAAGGTGGTGTCAGCATCTTTCACACTGACCTCCCCGACGACCTCAACACCCCTGTCCAGGCTGTAAGCAGAAGGGGTTTCCTGGGACTCAGGGTTTGTGACCTTCAGGGTGCTGGAGAAAGAGCTGAACGAAGCACTTGGAGGACTGTGGTGGACCCACAGCTCCTTTGTGGTGCAGAAGGAGGAACATGTGGGAGGATTGTGCTGTATCCCCAGGTCCTTAATGGTGCAGTAGGTGACCTCAGGGCACAGCTCGACTTCCTTGATGGTGCAGAACGTGGGGCGCCGGGTGGCGCTTTGGAAGCTGCTGAGATGCATCGCGGGGCTTTCTGTCAACTCCCTCCACTCCAACAGAGGGTACTCCTGGATCTGCAGGGGCTTGTGCCCGGGGCACGGTCCCACCAGCCACATCCAGAGCAGCCAGCCTGCTAGAGCCAGCATGGCCAGGAGCAGCAGAGCCAAGCAGGCCAGGTAGAACACCAGGTGCTGCAGGCAGTAGTACCTCAGCGCCCACTGTGGGTGCCCCTCACCCGCCCGTGAGCGCAGCACGGGTGCCACCAGCCCTGTGGAGGAGCAGGGGCAGAGGAGGACAGGTGGAGAGGAAGGTGCAGGCTGGGTGGTGTCCAGGGAAGCTGGAGGTGTTGGGGCATGGGTGGAAAGCACGGTGGTGGAGACCACTGGCATGGCTGATGTCGGAGGAGGAGGAGAAGAGCTGACAGTGGAAGAGGTCTCTAGCACGGCAGTAGAAGGCACTGCTATGGAGTTGGAAAAAGTGCCAGTGGACACCAGGAAAATAGGATGGGTGCTGGTGGCAAGGGTGTTCTGGAGGCGGCTGCTGGTGCTGAGAGGGCTGGTGCTCATAGTGTTTGGCAGTGAGCTGGTAGGAACAAGGGTGATGGGGCTGAGAATGGCTGTAGCACCGGGGGTCTCTTGGGGGGTGCTGGTGGGACTGGCTGGGGCAGGGGTGGTGGTGCTGGGAGCTCTGGTGGTTGTAGGCATCGCAAACGGGGTGCTTGGGGGGAGGGTGGAGCCACAAGGGGTGCTGAGGGGAGGTCCTGTGGCAGTGAGGGGAGGTCCTGTGGTAGTGAGGGGAGGTCCTGTGGTAGTGAGGGGAGGCCTGGTGACAGCATGGGACATGGTAATGGGCTCTTCGGGCAAGGTGGTCACGGAAGGTTTCCTCATCGGTTCTTCCTCATGCCCGTATTCATAATATTCCTCCTCGTCCTCCTCATCCGCATCCCCCACCTTGCCACAGTTGAGCTTGAGGTGGATGATGGGCTTCCCCTGGTACTCGGCAGGGGTCTGGCACACCACCTTCTCGGGGGCCACCTCCACCTTTGTCTTCTCCAGGCCCCTCTCTGGCTGGTAGACGCTGTCCTCGTTCTGGCGGATCCAGTGGCGGAGGTACCAGAGGCTGCAGTCGCAGTGCCAGGGGTTGTTGGTGAGGAAGACGTACATGAAGATGTGCCCCTCGGGGAAGAAATTCGTGGGCAGGGTCTCCAGGTTGTTCCCCGACAGCCAGAGGGTCTCCAGCTTCTGCAGATCCTGCAGCAGCTCCTCGGGGAGCTTCTTCAGGAGGTTGTCGGAGAGGTCCAAGTCCTTGAGTTCCTTTAGCCCAGTGAAGACCTCCTGGGGCAGGTCCTGCAGCTGGTTCCCCCGCAGGTCCAGGTCCTGCAGCCGTGGCACAGCCTGGAAAGCCCCCGGGGCCAGCGTGGTCAGGCGGTTGTGGGCCACGGCCAGGCGGGTGAGCTGGGGCAGACCCTGCAGCGAGGGCAGAGCCCCCAGCATGTTGTGGGACAGCAGCAGCTCCTTCAGGGATGGCAGCGGGGGCACCGTGGTCAGGGCCACCAGCTTGTTGTGAGACAGGTCGAGGTCCTGCAGCTGTTGGAGGGGCAGGAAGGCATCGCTGGAGAGGGAGGTGAGGTGGTTGATGCTGAGCAGCAGGATGCCCGTGTCCTGGGGCAGGCCCTGGGGCACTGCGCTGAGACCTTGGTCCGTGCAGTTCACCTCCAGGAGGTCCTTGACCTTGTTCATCTCTGATGGGCAGGGCTGGGCTGGGTCTGTAGCGCTGGCTGGGGGCAGCAGGGCCGGGAGGATGAGCAGGAGCAGGGCAAGGACCCACATTGCCTGGAGGGGAGAGCAGAGAGGTATGGGCACAGACAGGCAGGCACCTACACCTCGTCCTTCTTCTCCTGCAAGCATCACTCACAGCAGTGCTGGCAGACCCCACCAGACCCTCTGGGAGCCCTCTGAGCCCCACGGCTCCTCCCTGGCAGGGTGGGAGAGAGAAGTCCCACACCTACTGCCAGCACCCACCCCATCATCTCACCCTTGGAGGACACTGGGCTCAGCGAGGAGACCCCATCTCTGCCCTTCTGCTCCCCTCACCCTACTCTGGGAAGGAGAAGCCCAGCACACATCTCCTCATGGTGGTGCCTCCTCAGCCAGGTGGCATTGCTGTCCCCACCGCTGCCCAAGCAGTGTCTCTGCCACCTTCACACCCCTCCATTCCCACACCCAGCCCAGCCCAGCTGGTGCTGGAAGAGGCTCCTTGAACGTGCTCTTACCCAGCTCCAGCTGAGCCCTCTGCGAGGTTTGGGTTCACAATGTAGGAGCACGAAGCACATGGAAAGAGGTCCCCATGCACAGCGGTGGCTGCCCTGAGTGCCCAGCTCCCGATGGACTCACCCGTGGACCCTCCAGCGTTCCCTCTCCAGCTGCTTTGCCTCCCTCCAAGGACCAGGCTCTGCTCTGGCCAGCACTGGAGATGGGGCTGCCCAGGGTCTCTATCAGCACACGCAGCTGCGGGCAGGGAGCGGTGGCTTCCTGAGCAGCCCAAACCATCTCCTGTCCCTCAGCACAGCCCTGGCTTGAGCTGTGCTGCCACCAGCTCCTTGGAAGAGTCTCAACCAGACCCTCAGCAGGAGGGTCACACCCTCACATGTTCTCTGAGCTGCACCTTCTTCCACCCCAGGAAAAGGGTCCCTTGCACAAAGCTCTGCCCCTCCCTTCAAGGCAGCTCTTTCTCAACACACTCTGGGCTTCCATCCTTGAGGCACCTCAACCTGGGGACCTCAGCCTAGTTGCCATCCCAGCGAGAAGCAGCTTCTGGACATTACCTCAGCTCCTTGTGTTCTGCAGATGAGGGATCCCTTCTCTCTGCCTTGCCAGGAGGGATGGGGATGGTTCTTCTGGAGAGCCCAGGGGCAGCTTGAGTGTTAGTGGCAGAAGCCACAGCACAGAGCACGGGAGGAGATTAGAGGCAGAGGAAGGAGCTCGGTTTTGCAATTCCTGCAGCCGAGCTGGCTCCACTTCCCTGGCCCCAAGGTCACTGCAGAGCATCTTGGACTGTGGGGCTGGGGCGTCACCCAGGAGCTGCAAGGGGAGATGCTGCAGGGGAGGGGACATCTGGTTTTTCATGCCATGGATTGTGGTGGGGCAACCCTGGCCAGCAGCTGAGCACCCCCCAGCTGCCTGTCCCCACCTCTACAGAGCGATGGGGGAGAGAACTGGAAAAGCAAAAGTGGGGAAAAAACCCACCTTTATGGGTCAAGATAAAAGACAGTTTAATGAGTGAAGGAAAGAGAGAGAGAACTGAAGTGCTCCAGGAGCTTCCACACCCCACCTCCCACCAGCAGGTCACTGTCCAGCCAGTCCTCGAGTGAAGGTACCTTGGAAAAACTCCCCCCCTGCCAGTTTTAGTGCTGAGCATGAGGCTACACGGTGAGGAACATCACCCTGTCCCCCCTGCCCAGCCTCCCCTCCCCCAGCCCGCTCCCTGCAGGGGTATTTTAGTTCAGAGGAGGCAGAACTGGGGGGGGAAAGGGGTGGTTGCATCTCTACATCAGCAACTTCCAGCAGAAAGCAGAGGGTGGGAAGGGAGAGAGGACATGTCAGCCTGGCCTTCTCATGGGACCCTGGGGTTAAGCCTGCACGTGGTTTCTCCTCCTGCACAGCACAACTCTAACCTTCACCCTGGACCTACAGCACCCCCCATGACACCACCAGTCACTCTTCCATGCCATGGCCCCACCTTCCCAACCCACAGCCCTTATCAGCACTTCTGCACTGGGACAGGCTGCCCAGGGAGGTGGTGGAGCCACCACCCCAGAGGGGTTCAGAAAATGAGTAGATGTGGTGTTTTGGGACATGGTCTGGGGGTCGGGGAGATGTTGGATGAAGGTTGGACTTGCTGATCCTAGAGGTCTTTTCCAACCTGAATGATTCTGTGATTCTGCCTCTCTGCCTCCCTTTTCCAGGTGGATGAAGGCTCTAGGACACCTTGTCCTAGGTTCACCTTTTCATCTTCCTCCCCTGCTCCAGAGCCTGTTCCCACACCCTAGGGATCAATCTCCCAGGAGGTTGTTGCCCCAGTCTTGATTTCACCCAGTGGGTGTTTGGAGGGAACAAGGTGATCCAGGCTGGTTCCCAATCCCTTCAGCATCTCCTCACCCCTGGCTGTGACTCTGGGGAATAGGGAGGAGATCATGAGGTGATGGTGCCTGAGGGTCATAGAAACCTGCAACTGCATCGTCCCTGGAGTGAGGAGCAGAGTGTTCCTTCTCCAGCAGGGGCTCTGTCCTCACCTTCCCACCAGCTTTCTTCATGGATGTGAACATCTCACCACCCTGCAGAGCCCTGGGAGCAGGAGCCACCATCACGCTGCCTGTCCCTGTAGTCTGATGGTTCATAGTGGGCTTTGGAAGCTTGTCACAGGGTCCTTTAACAAGCCCTCAGCTACTGCAGCTGATTTGGGCATTGGCTGCATCATGTAGACTTGTGCATGACACAGAACAAAGCTCAGCCATGACTGCAGCCTCTGGACTCCTTCCATTGCAGGTGGCACTTTCCCCTGCAGCAAAATCACCTGCAGTTGCCTGAAGACATGCCTCAATAGAAGATGTCCTTCTTCATATGAATTTTTGGGTTTCTTCAGCCTCATTTCAGCCCAGGTGGAACATTCTGTACCTGCTCCAGGCTCCTCAGCACTGCAAGTACCAGAATGAGCAACCAAAGGTGGGATGCATCTTGGAGTGTTAGATGTCTCCAGGTCACAGGTGAGCTCATCACCTGGGCTTGTGCTCCAGGCAGCCATGGGGACAAGAACAGCCATGGACCCATGGATCCCACTGGCATCTTCTCAGAAGCACCTGCAGCTCCCCACAGGCTGCAGGGAGGTGGAGGCACCTCCTCAGCACAGACGTTTGGTGCTGACACACGGACAGACAGATCCCACTGAAGTGACTTTATTCTGTACATGCACAAAGTGGTCCCTGTGGTGGGAGGGTCTGTTCAGTAGAGACCTCTACAACTGGTAGAGAGTGAGGATGGAAGGTCATGAGCTGCACTTGGGGAAGCTCTGACCAGATTAAAGGGTCAATTCTTCCCCTCAGAGGTTCAGTGCTGTAAAAGAGCTCCACAGAGATAATGAGATCTCCACCCTTGGAGATCCTACACGATTCAGCTGAGCACGGTCCAAAGACACCTAAAGCAGCTTTGAGGTGAACCCTGCTGTGAGCAGGGGCTTGCAACAGAAACCTCCAACCAAAGTCCTTTGGTCCTCCAAACCCTTCTTTGAGTCTGGACTCCTGAGACCCCCTCAAAAAACCTTCTCTCACTTTCTCCTTCATCAGGGCCACATTTTGAGCCAGGTCCCAGGACCCAGCCAGACCCAAGGGTGGACTCTTACCCCCTCGAATGCCACCAGTGAAAACGTGAAGATAGGGATGTCCTCATCAACACTGAAAAACGCCACCCGCCCCTCCTCATAGTCCAGAGAGACCCGGATCCTCTTGGGGGGCTGGATCTCGGGGAGGAGCGTGCGAGTAGGGAACGTGAGAGCTTGGAATTGTCCTGCCCACTTCCCCACCGCCCAGATGCCCTCCTCCGGTTTGAACTCCAGGTCTCCTTTCCTTTTCACATCTTCTCTGGAGACCCCCACGGTCCATCCTGCCCCGTCCATCACCTCCACCTCCCAGTAGTATCTCCCCGAGGTGAAGCCCTCCTGGCCCAGGACGCAGCGCCAGGGGTTGAATCTCTGGGGGATGTCGGGGATGTCCTGCCTCATGTCCTCCCGCTTCACAGCCTTGCAGTCCTCGGACAGGACGAGGTCACTGTGGGCTGTGTCTGGGTCCAGGACCACCATCACTGCAGGAGAGATGGAGTCAACACATCAGGGCAGAGCTCACCCCAGGAGAGACCTTTTGCTGAAGAACAGAAAGGGTGCAAGCGGTAGCTGGTAGAACGTGGCAGGGGAAGGTGGAGAAGGAATCTAGAGGTCAGGGAGATGTTGGGATGAAGGTTGGACCTGATGATCCAAGAGGTCTTTTCCAACCTTAATGATTCTATGGTTCTGTGATTCTATGAATAGAAAATGAAGCAGAGAGATGACAGCAAGCAGAAAGGGAAGAGGATCATCAGCAGACCTCCAGGCTGGAGGAGTCCCCATATCTCTAAGAGGTGGCCAGCACTGCTCACCAAGGACCAGGACTCTCCAGATTTACCTGGAACTGGGGCATGCACCGAGTGAACAGAGGGTGTGAGTGTTACACTTGCTTCTGTGAAGTGAGGGTTGGCAGAAGCAGCCCTGGTCCCACCAGCACCACTGCGGGAGGGGAGCGACCAGGAAGGGAGGGGAGAGCAGGGAAGAGGATTCAGCACCTTGAGAGACTGAACTTGGATTACCTTCTACTATAGGCACTGCGTATCTTCTCCATGCTGGGAAAAGAGAAGAAATGAGAGGTGAGAGGTGGTCTGAACACACTCGGACTGGATTAGCTCGGGATCATAACAGGGCAGAGGAGCTGCAAATTTTCAAGTTGTGGCTCTATTTGTGAAAGTCATCACAGCACATTGCTTCCAAACCTCCCTGGCCAGCTCCATGAAAGGGCTCCATCCACTTCGTAAAAATANCAGCACCCCCAAGTCCCTTTCCCCAGGACTCTCTCCAGTATCTCCTCTCCCAGCCTAGACTGACAGTGCTGGTTACCCCGGCCCAGGTGCAGGACCCTGCACTTGGCTTTGTTGAACCTCATGAGGTTCATCTGGGCCCCCCTCTCCAGCCCATCCAGGTCCCTCTGGATTTGTGCTGCCTGTCCTGCCTCAGACCTGTATCTAGAGTCTGCTTCTACTTGCTTTGGAAACAGCAAGAATTTTCTCCTTCATACAGAAGGATTACAGGGAATAGCTCAAACCCACATAGAGAACAAAGGAAAATAACATTTCTGAGATGAGTTCAGCATTTGCTGCCTCTTCATTTCCCCCAAAATCCAACCCCAAACCCTGGGCATACGTGCCAAACCCAGCTGAGAAGATGTCCCCACTGAAGAGCCCTCCATGTAGGAAGGAGAACAGCACTCACCAAGTTCTGCAGCTTGCTTCTCTGAAAAAGAAGAGAAATCAGCACCAATGGGTTGTGGGACATGGATTTGGATAGAACCTCCCCTGGAACCTCCAGCACGTGCAGGAGGCTGGGGTTCTGCAAAGTCCTTCCCACCTCCAGCCTGGAGCTCTGCCCTGCAGGTGCTGGTTGTCCTGCTCAACCCTGGGGCAGGAGAAGGTCCCTGGGAGGTCCCTCACCTACAAGGGGACCTGTCACAGGGCACTGACCCTGTCACCATCCCCCCCCAGCTCCCGGCACCATCTCCACTGACCCTTAACTTTGTTATTCTCCAGTTCACCCTCTCCTTTCCCTTCAACCCCCCCCCCCACTTCTCACGTCACACTTTAAAAGCAAAAATGAGAAGTGAAAGGAGCATCCCCCTGCAGAGACACCATAAAAACTCCCGTGGGAGGACGAGCAGGAGACTCACCAATTTCTGCATCACGAACCCCTGCACAAACAGAAACACACACGAGTTAGAACTTGGCCCATCCCTGCCCTGGGACCTCAGCTGAGGGACCCCGGGGGGAGGACAGGCTGAGAGGAGGGGGAAACGTGCTGATTGACACCCAGCTCTGCTGATTGACACCCAACTCTGCTGATTGACACCCAGCTCTGCTGATTGACACCCAGCTCTGCTGATTCCTCAGGGGCTCACCCTTATTTCTCTTCCCCATCAATTATTTCCCCCTGAATCAGCACCAATTTAGCAGGAGCTAAATTGAAATCATATTAAATCATCTTTAATAGCCAAAGGACCATTGCTTGGCAATTCTGTGAGGTGCCAGCAAGCAACCAACCAACAATATAAACCCTCTTCAGGTGTTTTTTGGAATTTATTTTTGATTTCTTGGTAATCAATCTACATTTTGATAAGAAAATATTGCCAACAATTTAGGTTTCTGTAATCTTCCCCTAACAATCCATGAATTTTCAGCACTATTTCCCTACTCAAAACAAGAGAAGAGTGTTAAAAAGCATTGGTAGCCACCCAGGGAAAAAATCCTCATGGCTTTTCAGGGTGAATTTTCACATTATTAGGAGGTGCAGTGAAAAATCTGCCAGAAGAGAAGATTTGGACAGAATGAGAAGGGGAATTAACAAGTCTGGAAGTTTCCACAGAGGGTCTCAGTGGGAGGAGGAGGAGCAGAACTTACTCAGGACTGTCTCTTGCACGGCTGAAAAGCAAAAGCAGAGCAGAGCATCACCACCAAGGCTGAGCCACCAAAGCCCTTCTCCCTGAGTCCCTTGTTGGGGTGGGGAGGAGCCTGAAATTGCTCATGATGAAGAAGTTTCAACCCAGGAGCTCCTCAAGACCTTTTTGGGGACCTTCCTAGACCTTGGCTGCGTGGCTGGAGACCTCAGCGAGGGCTCTAGGGGAGGGGTGAAAGGTGGGTTTGCATTGACCAGGGGGGAGTGTGAGGTTCAACGGCACCTTCAGTGCTACTGAACCCTCCTCTCCTGTGGATTTCTGGTGCTGAGACAAAGCTGAGGCCCCTGCAAAATGATCTGAGCTACCACAGCTTCCTCCAGCTTTGGGAAGAACCTTCAGAGCCCTTTAGAGAGCCGAGGTCAGTGCTGGTCCAACATCCCCTCACACTTTCGTTGCTTCTCCAACCTTCTTCCTTAAAATTGCATCATCATTTCACCAATGAATTTCACCATTTTCTGCAAACCATCTCCCTTCCCCATGTCCCCAGGGAACATGCTCAGGAATTCTAACATCTGAGGGAACCCTCCCCTTTCTGGAATATGGAAAATAAAACTTACCTAATTTTTTCTTGTGCTTTCCTATGAAATAAAGAAAGAAATGGAAATAAAGTTAAAAACCCAGCCCTTCCCAAGAGCACTGAGCAAACCACAATTGGACTGAGACAAGACTCTGGGCATTTCTCAAACCCACTTGTCCATCAGAACTAGGCTGCCCAGCCCCTTCCCCAAGCCCCACCCCAGGGTCATACCTTTAATTCTGAATAGATAAATGGCAATGACAACGAGAGCGGCCAGAGCAATCAGGACCACGACCAGGGCACTCATCCAGGGATGGGCATTGTGGAAAAAGGGATCTGAAAAGTAAAATCCCCAAAGGGGTTTGAGTCCTCTGCAAGTAGCAATGAGAAGCAGAATGTTTCTATTTATCCCAAGCAGGTCTGAATCCCACTAAGCTCCTGACGACTCCACAAACCAACAAAAAAATAATATACATTGAAAAAATATTCATTTTGACCATTTAGCACTTGCCTGAGGCCAATGGTGCTTTGTCTGCAGGGGGGTTGGACTAGATGGCCTTGGATGGTCCAACCCAAAGCATTCTATGATTTTTTTTAAAGGGGAAATGGATTTCTAATTGATTTGTTTCTAGTTAAGTCACCTATTATATTATCTTTTTCCAAAAGAGAACATTTCATTAGGTAACATAGGACCAGAAAGAGGGTGATGGGCACCACCAGAACACTCCAGTGCAGAGCAGGGTCACCAGGAGGAAGGTACAGACCCCTCAGGGAAACAAAGTCTCCCCAAATTGTCCATCCCCAAGGTGAAGGAGGAGCAGAGTGAAGCTGAGAAGCACATGGGACTGCAGCACAGTCTGGTGAGTGGTTAGCCCAGTCCACCAGCACATCTCTGTTCTGACACATTCCCTGCCCCAAGTCAATCTTCTGGGAACAAAGGAGCTTTTCTGAGTGATAAAGACAAAAAAAAAATCAGAAATATATAAATATATATTCAGAAATATAGAGTCATAGAATGGGTTGGGTTGGAAGGGACCTCAAAGATCATCCAGTTCCACCCCCCTGCCATGGCAGGGACACCTCCCACTACACCAGGTTGCTCCAAGCCCCATCCAACCTGGCCTTGAACACCTCCAGGGATGGAGCATCCACAACCCCCCTGGGCAACCTGGGCCAGGGTCTCACCACCCTCAGAGTGAAGAATTCCCTTCTAATTTCTAATCTCAATCTCCCCTCTTCCAGTTTGAACCCATCACCCCTCATCCTATCACTACAAGCCCTTGTAAAAAGTCCCTCCCCAGCTTTCTTGTAGCCCCTTCAGATACTGGAAGGTCCCAACGAGGTCTCCCAAGACCCTTCTCTTCCCCAGGCTGCACAACCTGGAGAGCACAAGGCAACACGTGTGCAGATGCTAAAACGAGACACAACAATTCCTTTCCCACCCCAAACCAGTAGAAGGGACTCACAGCAGGTGAGATGAAGGGCAAGGTTGGGTTTCTCCTTTTTGGTTTGGTCCCAGTGTGACGAATGTGGCCATGGAACCCCTGTTACCATGGGGGGGTCTTTGTGTCCCCCCAAACCCACATTTCAAGCCAGAACTGGTGAATTTGGGGCTCACACCTGCACAAATGTGCCGAAAGCCAAGGTGGAAAACACACCTGAGGACACAGCCCCAGAACACACCAGGGGGGTTCTGGTGGCACTTCCCAAGCACAGATCCCTTGGGACCACCGACAGGTCCCACCCTCTGCTCACCTGAGATGTAAAAGGCCGAGCTCTGCCCTGGGCTGCGCAGGACGTGTCGGACCGAGCAGGAGAGCCTCAGGTTTGCAGCCCTGGTGAGGATGATGCTGCTCCTCACTGCAAAGAGCCCCGACTCATCCTGGGTGACATCTTCGGAGAGGGACGGGAGGTGCTGCCCCTGGGAACCTTCCCACAGCACCTGGGGCTGGGGGAACCAGCCGGCCGAGCGACAGGTCACCCGGATCCCTCCGTCCTGGTACTGCTCCAGCACGATGAGCGGGGCAGAGCCGCTGGCTGCAGGAGAACAGACCCCAGGGGACTCAGAGAATCGGTTAGGATGGAAAAGACCTTCAGGATCAGCAACATCAACCTTCATCTGACATCTCCCTGACCCCCAGACCATGTCCCAAAGCACCACAGCTACTCCTTTGTTGAACCCCTCCAGGGATGGTGACTCCAGCACCTCCCTGGGCAGCCTGGGCCAGTGCCTGACCACTCTCTCAGTAAAGAACTTCTTCCTAATGTCCAATCTAAACCTCCCCTGGTGCAACTTGAGGCCATCCCCTCCTGTCCTGTCATTAGTTATTTGAGAGAAGAGCCCAACCCCAGCCTCACCACAACCTCCTTTGAGGCAGTTGTAGAGAGCACTGAGGTCTCCTCTCCCCCTCCTCTCCTCCAGGCTAAACAATCCCAGCTCCCTCAGGCTCTCCTCTCCAGACCCGAATCTGTGGGATGCTGGATATAGGGGGGATAACGTGGCCTGGCTGTTCCATACCTGACAAGAAGGAACAACCTTTGATGGCAACAAATCCCAGGGGTTTTTTTAAGTGTCACCTGGAGTCAGGACACTTCTTACAGTTGTTTCCACATAACTCCAAGATCTGGAGGCTCCTACTGCAGGCTTGGGTGTTAAAATATAAAAGCTCTAACCACGATATTCTTACTTTATTACCAAATGCTACATTTGTTTTCTTCCTATAAGTGAGTGTAAGAAAAAAATCTCAAGAACGTCTCTGGAGTAGGCAGCATGAGCTCTTTGGCAATTCTACCTCTGAGACGTTCTTGGTATTTTCAACCACAGGACTTCCTAAAACCCTCTTTTCAAAGCCACCACCTGAAACTGCTTCTGGGAAGAAGGACGGGGGAGAAGAGCTACCAGCAAGTACTTTAGAGGTCCCAGGAGCACAGACCTGTCACCTTCAGCTCCACCACAGCCTCGTCGTAATCGGGGTCACGGAGCACGAAGCAGGTGTAATTCCCCCTGTCAGACAGCTGGACGTGGAAGATCTTCAGGTCCACCCTGCCCCTGGTGAGGTTGTCCTTCAGCAGCTGGGTGCGCCCTTGGTACTGCAGCATCTGCTCCCCGTACTGGTCCTGGCCCCCCTTGTAGCGGTGCACGAAGGGGGAGAATTGCTCCCGGAACCAAACCACCTCCGTGTCCTGCCTGCTCTGCTCCGGGGAGACGTGACAGGGCAGCACCACGTCCTCACCCACGGCCACGGTGATGGGGCTGGAGGGTCCTGTCACTTGGAGCTGAGCTGGGGAGGAAGGAGAAAGAACCGTGAGTTGGCTGCAGTGGCTGAGCAGAAACCCAGCGGGGGCTGCTCCCCCTGGCTCTGCTCCCCCTGGCTCTGCTCCCCCTGGCTCTGCTCCCCCTGGCTCTGCTCCCCCTGGCTCTGCTCCCCATGGCTCTGCTCCCCCTGGCTCCTGGGCTGGGTTCCTGCTCCCCCTGGCTCTGGCTCTGCTCCCCATGGCTCCTGGGCTGGGTTTCTGCTCCCCCGGCTCCTGGGCTGGCAACACAACCAGGCCAGGGGATGTGGCACTGGGGGGAGAGCCCCTGCCTTGCACCATGGTGAATAGTTTGGGATCAGGCCATCACCTGCTCCTCTGGCCTGCAATACCATGGAAGCTCTTCAAATCATGACTTGTTCTCAAGGGGACAAGTGTTGCCCGTGCTGCTCAGGGTGGGCAGGCCGAGAGGGTTGGGGTTGTTCAGCCTGGAGAAGAGAAGGCTCCAGGGACACCTCATTGCAGCCTCCCACTATCTGAAGGGGCTACAAGAAAGCCAGGGAGGGACTTTGTAAAAAGTAGAGACAGGATGAGGGGGTGATGGGTTCAAACTGGGAGAGTGGAGATTTACACTAGGAATTAGGAAATTCTTCACTGTGAGGGCAGTGGGACACTGGCACAGGTTGCCCAGGGGGGTTGTGGATGCTCCATCCCTGGAGGTGTTCAAGGCCAGGCTGGATGGGGCTGTGAGCAACCTGGTCTAGTGGGAGGTGTCCCTGCCATGGCAGGGGGGTGGAACTGGATGATCTTTGAGGTCCCTCCCAACCCAACCCATTCTGTGATTCTATGACAAGAGTTTGCAGACATCTCCCTCCCTGTTTTCCCAGTTTGTCATCACTTTACTGGGCTGTATCCAGGGTCTGCAGGATCCTTTGCAGAATTAATTCAATAAAGGGGAAAAACAGAAAAATCACAGAATCACAGAGTGTTAGGGGTTGTAAGGGACCTCTGGAGATCATCGAGTCCAACCCCCCTGCCAGAGCAGGGCCATAGAATCTAGGGCAGGTCACACAGAAACACGTCCAGATGGGTCTTGAAAGTCCCCTGAGAAGGAGACTCCACAACCTCTCTGGGGAGCCTCTTCCAGGGCTCTGTCACCCTTACAGTAAAGAAGTTCTTCCTCACATTGAGGTGGAACTCCCTGTGCTCTACTTGCATCCATCACCCCTTGTCCTATCACAGGGCACAAGTGAAAAGAGATTAAAAAATGTTCTGGGCTCTTTTTTCCTGTTAGTTTGCTGCCCTGAAGGCAGCCCTGGCAAAAGGATGCAGCACAACAGCTGACTTGCAAATAACATTGATTTGCTTTTGCTTTCCTTCAACCAGAAACCTCTTTCTCTGGGAGCTGAGTGGCCAGTGCATTAATAAGCCTTTAAAAAAAAAAATTTCCAAAGATGCCCGGAGCACCTGAGATTTTTTTTTCCTTGTAATAACTGAGGATATTTTGGTTTTATTTATACCCACGCTGTCTTTCTCCAGCCAACCACCCAGAAACATTCCAGCCACTTAGAAACATAGAATGGGTTGGGTTGGAAGGGACCTTAAAGATCATCTAGTTCCAACCCCCCTGCCATGGCAGGGACACCTCCTGTTCGACCTGGTCTTGAACACATCTAGTGTTGGGGCATCAACCACCTCCCTGGGCAACTTGTGCCAGTGTCTCACCACCCTTAGAGTGAAGAATTTCCTTCCTCAGCTGATGGGTATCATCTAATCTCCACCTGAGTGCAGTGAGGTCGTGCAAACGCCTGCACTGACACTGCTGGAGGAATGAACCAGGGTGCAGAGGGACACTGGGGCCTCAGTCGTGGAGAAGGTTTATGGGAAAGGGACCCTGCCCTGTGCTCTGCCCTTCATGGGGAGTTGCTGCCCTGGCAGCCAGGGAGATCTCCAGGCTGGCAGCAATGCCAGAGGAATCAGCAAGGACCATCCCCATCCCTGGCCCCATCCCTGGAGTCCTTCAAGGTCAGGTCTGATGGGGCTGTGAGCAGCCTGCCCTAGGTAGAGATGTCCCTGCTGGTGTAGGGAGGTTGGACCAGATGAGCTCTGGAGGTCCCTTCCAGCCTCAAACATTTTATGATTCTAAACCCATCCCTACCTGACTGCACTTCGTCAACTTGGAAAACTGTCCCATAAATGATAACAGCCAGCAGAGAGCAGCAGAGGTGGGATCCAGAGAACATCCTCTTCACTGGAGCACAACCTGGAGACAGGGAATGGCAAAAGGGAGCGGAAATAAGAGAATACAAAAAAATAAGGCAGAAATAACTTTAAAATGGGTTTATTGCTGATTGCAGACCCTTTTCACAGGATCCCAGAATGTCAGGGGTTGGAAGGGACCTCCAAAGATCATCCAGTCCAACCCCCTGCCAGAGCAGGAGCACCCAGAGCAGCTCACACAGGAACACGTCCAGAGGGGCTTGAAACGTCTCCAGAGAAGGAGACTCCACAACCTCCCTGGGCAGCCTGGGCCAGGCTCTGGCACCCTCACCACGAAGAAGTTGCTTCTCCTATTGATGTGGAACCTCCTCTGGTCCAGCTCACACCCATTGCCCCTTGTCCTATCCCTGGATGTCCCTGAGCAGAGCCTGGCTCCATCCTCCTGACACTCTCCCTTGACAGATTTATAACCATTCCTGAGGTCCCCCCTCAGTCTCCTCTTCTCCAAGCTAAAGAGCCCCAGCTCCCTCAGCCTTTCCTCCCAGGGAGATGTTCCACTCCCTTCAGCATCTCTGTGGCTCTGCTCTGGACTCTCTCCAGCAGTTCCGTGTCCTTCTGGAGCTGAGGGGCCCAGCACTGGACACAATATCCCAGCTGGACACAATATCTCCCCATGACTAGGGAAGAGTCTCAGAGGCCAAAGGCTGAACTCGATTTCCCATCACCAGCCTGACTTCACACACCAAGTATGTCAAGATGTCAGAGTTTCCCACGGGGAAACAAGGGGGATATTGCAACGTCTCCTCCAGCTCCACAAAAAGGTGGCTGTTGCTTTAATCTGGAGCTCTTGCTTTTCTTAACCAGCCGTAAGAAGGAGCTGGAAAGGCAGAGGATGAGGAGGAGAAACCCAGATGGGTTACACGTGGAGCTGGTTCTCCTGCAGGATGAATTCATGACTCAGCATCACTGCACCAAGGACGGGAGGAGCTCTCCCAGGGACAAAAAACCAGAACACTGACTCAACACTCACCCAAGATGGGACCTGGGCCTGCCCTGAACCCCCCCAACCCCTCTTGTCTCCTTCTGACAGTCCCAGCTTTGCTACCACGAAGTGAAACCACGCCCGGTGTGGGCGGAGGGTAGAAAGTCATTGAGAGATGCCACGTACCTGGGAGCCCTGAGCTCTGTCATGGGCTCTGGGGTGGGGTGGGAGCAGCTCGACGGTCACCCAGCGCGTCCGGAGGGACCCCCCCGAGCCGAGAGAGGCGCTTCCCTGTGTCAGAACCGAGCAGCCGCCACTGAGCATCCCCCGCTCGGCCCGTCCTGCGGCTCCGCTCGAAAGTGAAACCCAGCGCTTGATTAGTGGCTCTGGCAACGCGCCCGCACCATAAAAGGCTCGATGGGGACCAGTGGAGCTCCTCAAGGGGGTGCTGCCAGCTCTCCTCTTCCTCAGCCCAACACCCAGCTCAGCAACATCCCCTCAGCAGAACTTCAGCTTCTATTCTTCAGCTGTTTGCCTTTCTCCATCTCAAACCAGCCCAGGGGGAACACACCCCTGAGAGAGAGCTCAGCAGCTGCCCCCAACAGAAGCTCCTCCGATGGCCCCAACAGGGACTCTCTTCTGCAGGAACTCTTCAAACTGATCAACCTCTTGTTGCTGCTTCTTCTCTCTTCTGTTGCTTCTCCCCAACTGCTTCAGTTCCTGTTTCCTCTCAGACTGATCTGGTTCCTGGTTGATCTCTCTCCAGCCTCACCCATCACCCCAACCACAATCGCCTTAGGCAGAGCCTTACACAGGTGGGGCAGGTTCTGCCTCTGGAACCTTTGGGAACCACTTGGGGAACAAAACATCCTGTTGGGTTGTGTTCACATGAAAGAAATGGGCCAACCCACCCTCTCCCCACCCCAGCAGGAGACTGGATCAGGGTGACACTGTCTCTCCAGCTCCAAGCTCTCTCCTACTGTTGACGTCAGCCTCCTTCATACCATAAATCTGATATTTACCACACAATTTCCTATTCTAGCTTGGGCATCCACAGTGACACAAAGTTCGGTTACAAACGTGGGGTTTCAGTTTAGTGTAAGAGAACATTTTAGGAATTGGCTGCAGGGTGGAGGAGGACACAGAATTTCAAGATTCCATAGATTTTCCTCTGGCCTCAGAAGCTATATGAGTATTCCCCCATCACCTTAAGATTCCCCTTTTAAAGTTCACTGAGATTTTGAGGCAGTTCCACTCTTTAGCTATTAAAAAGGTGCTTTTGGCAACTCATCCATAGGTCAACTCCAACTGGGAGCCCACAGCCCAGGCCCCAGCACTTCAGGGGGGCAGCACTGGGAGAGGTGCTGTTTAATGTCTGTGTCAGCCAGAGGGTCTATGGGATGGAGGCACCTCAGCAGATCTGTGGGTGACACCAGCTGAGTGGTGGAGCTGACACTCCTGAGGGACAGGACCTGGACAAGCTTGAGCAGTGGGCTCAGGTGAACCTCATGAGGTTCAACCAGGCCAAGTGCAAGGTGCTGCATGAGAGCATCAAGCTGGACCAGCTGACGAGCTGGGGACCTGTGGTGGGATCAGAGGTGCCAGGGTCCAGGCAGGGGTAGAAAGGGGACAGAGGGACCATTGAGGGACCTGGAAATGTGCCCATGAACCCAGAGTGACCCATGTGCCTGCACCAGTGACCCCCTGCCAGCCCCACAGGAGGAGAGGCCATGGCTGCCTGTGCTGGGGGTGCTGCGGGTCCTGCAGGTGGGTGCTGCTGAGGGTGGTCCTTGTCTGTGGCAGGGTGGGTGACCGGCCATGTCTGTGTGTCTGTGTGACCCATTTACCTTCCCCCCTGGTGGACCCAACAGACGGGAGGTTCAGCAGCAGCTCCCTGCACCCCCTGGGTGTGAGCAGCAGTCCCCACCGGGCCATGCCCGTGTCACCATGTGCAGCAGCCCCTCACTGAGCAGTCCCCAGCCTGTCCCCAGCCTGTCCCCAGCCTGCCTGCCCTGGCCCCTGTCCCAGCAGCAGGCAGCAGAGCCATCTAGCAGAGGTTCCTTCTGCTGTAGTTTGTGCTCAGCTGGTGGCTTTCAGAGTGACATGGCAGAGCAGGGTGGTGCCATCTCCTGAGTTCCCTCAAGCAGAGGTGGGACCATCACCCTTGGGCACATGAAGAGTTGCCTGGAGAGCAGAGGGGTGGGAGGTAAGGCCAGCACCTGCTCTTCCTTATTTACCAGCTGAGCAATCAAGGAAACACACCCTGCAAACATCTCCACCCTGGAGGCTGTTGGCAGCATGACTAACCTGGGCAAGCAGTGGCTGTGAGGAGCCAGAGCTCTTCCCTCAGCACAGCTCAGCCTGGACAGGGGGGACTGGGGGAGGAGAAGCTCAACATGAGCTGTCAGTGACACTTGCAGCCCAGAAAGCCAATGGGATCTGGGGCTGCAGCAAGAGCAGCGTGGCCAGCAGGGGAGGGAGGGGATTCTCCCCCTCTACTCCACCCTCAGGAGACCCCACCTGGAGCTCTGTGTCCAGTTCTGGAGCCCCCAGCACAAGAAAGATCTGGAAGTGCTGGAAGGTGTCCAGAGAAGGGCCACGAGGATGGTCAGAGGCTGGAGCACCTCTGCTACGAGGACACACTGAGAGACTTGGGGTTGTTCAGGCTGGAGAAGAGAAGGCTCCCAGGGGACCTTCTGGTGGCCTTCCAGCATCTGAAGGGGCTCCAAGAAAGCTGGGGAGGGACTTTTGAGGCTGTTGGGTAGTGGTAGGAGTGGGGGAAATAGGTCAAAAGTAGAGGTGGGGAGATTGAGATGAGATGTTAGGAAGAAGTTGTTGGCCAGGAGGGTGGGGAGACACTGGCCCAGGTTGGCCAGAGAGGTGGTGGAAGCCCCATCCCTGGA
>VYZX01028836.1:0-27152 GCA_013401335.1 Brachypteracias leptosomus | reverse complement strand
CCCCAGCACAAGAAGGGTGGGGACAGATTGGAGTGTCCAGAGGAGGGACCAAAATGCTCAGGGGAATGGAGCATCTCTGGTGTGGAGACACTGAGAGAGTTGGGGCTGTTCAGCTGGAGAAGAGAAGGCTCCAGGGGACCTTAGAGTGACCTTCCAGGACCTGAAGGGGCTCCAGGAAGGCAGGGGAAGGTCTGTTCAAAAGGGTTTGTAATGACAGGACCAGGAGTGATGGTTTGAAGCTGGGAAAGGAGAGATTTAGGCTGGAGATTAGAAAAAAGTTCTTTAACCATGAGGGTGATAGATGAGTGGAATGGGCTGCCCAGAGAGGGGGTGGAGGCCCCATCCCTGGAGTCCTTCAAGGTGAGGCTTGCTGGGGCTGTGAGCAGCCTGCCCTAGGTAGAGATGTCCCTGCTGGTGTAGGGAGGTTGGCCCAGATGAGCTCTAGAGGTCCCTTCCAGCCTCAAACACTCTAGGATTCTGTGATCTCTGGGCAGGGGGAGGGAAAACTCCCTGTCCTTTCTCTTGCTGGGGTGTCACCCCTGGGGTGGGTGTGTGTCTTCAGCAGCTTCTCCTCCTCTGTCCTCAGCCGACGTGACCCTGGACCCTGACACCGCCAACGCTCTCCTCGTCCTGGCTGGTGACCAGAGGGGTGTGTGCAGGGGACACGAGTGGATCCCCCTGCCCGACACCCCCCAGCGCTTCGACCCCGAGCCGTGCGTGCTGGGCATCCAGGGCTTCACCACGGGCACACACTGCTGGGGGGTGGAGGTGGCCGAGGCAGGGGACTGGTGGGCTCTGGGGGTGGCCCAGGACTTTGTCAGGAGGAAGGGGGTGCTCAGTTTTACCCCCCAGGAGGGGATCTGGGCCGTGGGGCAGTGGTTTGGCCAATACTATGCTTTCACTGACCCTGACTGGACGCCCTTGCACCTCTCCTGCCTCCCCAGGGCCATCCGGGTCTGCCTGGACTTTGCAGAGGGGCAGGTGGCCTTTGCTGACGCTGAGAACAAAGCCCCCATCTTTGCTTTCTGCCTGGCTCCGTGTCCCGGGGAGAGGCTGCGGCCGTGGCTCTGGGTGGGGAGGGACTCCTGGCTCAGGCTGTGCCCCTGATGTGGGTGGTGGCAGAGACTGGGAAGGCAACCACCATCAGCTTGGATGTCCATGCTGGGAGCTGGGAGAGTTCTGCATCACACCAACCTCTCCTCACGTGGCTCCTCTGGCCACCAAGTGGGAGGGCTGCAGGTCTGGGAGATGGAAACCACCAAGGAGCCTCCTTCATCCCCTCCTACAGCTGGGGCTGCAGAGCCAAGAGGGAGCACAGAGATGGGGTGCATGGGGGAGCTTGGAGCCAGGAGGCCTCAGGGCAGAGACGTGGCTCTGAGCACCAGGGCCCTGCAGAGCTGTCTGCACAGGGCCATGAGGAGCAGAGCAGGTTCAGGCTCCTCAGAAGCTGCTGGGGTCACGTCACTGGCTTGTTTCAATTAAGCTTAATGATTAAATTAAAGAAAAAAACCCAAACCTAGCTGGGTGCTGGAGCTCATGATAACTTTTATCTTCTCCATACATCCCAAGCCTCTCCTTGACTCACTTCCAGTTCTCACTGACAAGTCCTTTAATCACGTTTCTTGGAGCAGAGCACCAGGAGAAGCTGCAGGGACAGCCAGGGAAGGTGGGCAAGGAACTGAGAAGTGTCTGAAGGCCCCAGGAGGGGCAATTGCCCCAGGTCTGCCAATCTCTGCTCTCCCCCAGTCTTTGGCTGGAGAAGATGCAAACCTCTAAAGTTTCTTTCCAAGAGCCTCATCACAAGCAGAGAAACAAAAGGAACAGTAAAACATTGAAGAATTACCGGGTACACTGATAGGTTGAAAAGCAGTGATTATAATCCCACCCACAAAATTATTTGGAGATACAAATCTTATTAACACTTCCCCAACAGATCAGTATCTCCTTGTGGTTTCTTGAGCTCAGACAGGAACCCAACCAGGCCACCACTAGGACTGATACTGGATACTCGGGTTCCTGATCTGCTGGTGCCTCCCGGGCTGTTTGCCAGGACAGTGCTGGTGTTTCACAGCCCTCAGCTCCAGGGACTCGTGTCATAGAACCAGAGAATCGTCAGGGTTGGAAGGGACCTTAAAGCTCATCCAGTTCCACCCCCCCTGCCATAGAAGGGACACCTCCCACTCCATCAGTTGCTCACAGCCCCAGCCAGCCTGGCCTTCCAAATGTCCAGGGATGGGGCTTCCAGCACCTCTCTGGCCAACCTGGGCCAGTGTCTCCCCACCCTCCTGGCCAACAACTTCTTCCTAACATCTCATCTCAATCTCCCCACCTCTACTTTTGACCATTCCCCCCACTCCTACCACTACCCTGTGTCCTGACAGCTGACACTCCTTCTCCTCCATCAGCCCATCCACGTAAATAATCTTCCTGGAGAATTTAGCAGCTTCTCCTTTCAATGAGCTTCCCCAGCTCTCCCAGCCAAGCCACCAGCAGACACTCCTGCTCCTCCATGGACTGTTGCAGCTGCTTAAATTCAGGTGCAATCTTCTGCCTCCCCACCTTCACTCTTTCCTTCACCAGCAGAACCAACCCTCTCGAGGGGAGGTGGGATGATGGAAAGGGACAGGCAATGATCAAAAGCATCCCCAGCTTTGCTTTCTGCTGTGGAGCATGACTGTGATTCCTGGGGTGCTTTTCTTGGTGCACCAACAGCTGGACACGATGGTTCAATCTCTGAGCTCCAAAGAACCTTTCTTCACCCTCCCCAGATGAACTTCTTCCCAGTAGCACCTACCAGAGAGTTCTGGCAGATCCATTGCTCCTTCCTCTCCCGTTTCTCCAGTTCTCCTTTCTCCTGAGGCTCTCCAGCTGTGCAGAGACATCCTTTAGGAGCTCCCAGTTACACTTGGTGTCCCCGTGTACACCTCATGTCCTTAAAATCGTCTGTTCCCTGGGCTGGATGTAAGAAGCCTGTGGCCCTGTAGGTCCAGGATCTCCCAGGGGTGGGTGGGACTGTGAAGGGTGATGAAGGAACATGCAGGATGGGGGGGCTGGGGAGGAACAGGCAGCAAGTGGTATGAGATGGTCAAGGGTAAGTTGGAGCTCCTCAGGTCTGCCTGATCACCACCGTGTGTCCTACTTCTCATTAAATCCTTTCTTACCTGTTGGTGTGATCCCAGTGTCCTGTGGGGGTGGGGGCTACAAGGATGGAGGCCCAGCTACTGGGGGGACCAGAGTCCATGGATTTGGTGGCAGCTACTGCAAGGAGATGGGTGGTGTAGGAACCCCAGGGCTGTGGTCTCAGCTTCTGGGGTCAGCGGGGGCTCAGAGCAGCTCCTGGAGAGGGTGAGGATCCCGAATGCCAGCCCCAGTGTCCCCAAAACCAGCTACTGGGGGGGGATCAGTGTCAGTGATGTCACCAGCCTGGTCTGGCAGAGAGGACACACCAGCAGGCACTGGGGAGGCCCCAAGGACAGGAGGTTATAGTGTCCATGTGTGTCACCTGCACAGCACAGAGCTGAGGAGACCCCCCCACCCTCAGGAAAACCTGATAAATGTTACCTCAGACCACAAAGAACAGAAAAGGGAAACTGCAGAACAGGAAGATATTGGTTAAAACCAAACCAAACAAAAGCTTTCGGGGTGAAGATCCATCACTGAGTCCTTGGGGGCTCTGGAACCTCTCCTGGTTTGGGCTAGAACAGCAGAGATTCTGTCCAGGGGTTTCTCTTCAGCTCAGTCTCAGCTCAGTCGTGGCTCTTTCTGAAGAGACAAGGGCTGGGAGCACAAAGGGTCTGGCTTGGACTTGCTCCTGTGCAGACCAAGGTGCTCAACCTTGTGCCCCACGCTGGGATGCCACAAAGCAAGAGGTGGCACCTGTGGGGAGGAGTGGCCAGGACAGGAGCCCCCAAACTGACCAACATGGATCACGCACATCCAGTGGGAAGCTGAGGGGTCACCAGGGTCAAGCTGCTTCTTCAATGGCCAGTGTCCAATGAGGACTCTGCCCATTCTGCCTTCAATCCCCACCCGTGTGTTCCTGAATCCAGAACCCAGCTCCCGAGCCTGGGGAGCTGCAGGCTGGGCACAAGCTGTGCCCACAGCCCAGCATCACCGGGGCACAGAGAAAATCCAGTGAATGGAGCAAATGGCCCCTCCTGGAGCTCCCGGAGCTGCTGCCATGGCCGGGCTGGGCTGGGCTGGGAGCTCCAGCTGGTCCGTGCTCTGCTGGGAGAGACTTGGGTGGTGGGACCCTCCCCAGCTGCGGGACCTCAGGTGGCTCTGGGATCAGCCCAGGAGGACGTTGTGAGTGCACAGGGCCAGCTCAAGACCTTCTGCCCTCAGACCCACTGATGATGGATTCTACCTGCTCGGTTTGAAGCAGCACCATGACTGAAGACACCCAGCTGGGATGAAGGTGAGAGGTCGTGGTGTGTGTCTGCTCCTACCAGTGAGGTATCAACACATCCCATGGCAGGGGCTGCTCCTGGCAGTGAAACCACTTGTGACTTTTAAGGAGAGGCTGCTTGGGGCCAACCAGGACTCGTCTGATTGGTTTTTTTACCCAAGAAGGTCGAGGGCATAAGCACCCCAGAAATAAGCAGACTTGGACAATTCTATCCTCTTCTCTGTAGGGTTATGTGGGGTGGTAGGTAACTGCAGCTGGAGGTCATACCCTATTTCAAGGGGGTTTTTTTTCCCCTCTCACCGATTGTCCTTCTCTAAGAGAAGAAACTGAGCAGCACGTGACCCTGAAATAAAAAACCCAACTCTTAGTTTAATACTGGCTTGCATGAGATGGAAAAGCTCCTTCTCCTCACTTGTTAAAGAATCACAGAATGGGTTGGGTTGGAAGGGACCTCAAAGATCATCTGGTTCCAACCCCCTGCCATGGCAGGGACACCTCCCACTACACCAGGTTGCTCAAGGTCCCATCCAACCTGGCCTTGAACACCTCCAGGGATGGAGCATCAACAGCCCCCCTGGGCAACCTGTGCCAGGGTCTCGTCACCCTCACAGTGAAGAATTTCCTTCTAATTTCCAGTCTCAATCTCCCCTCTTCCAGGTTGTCCTGTGCAAAACAATTGCAGTTGCTCATTGCTGTGGTTTCTGGAAGCAGAAAGTAAATATCAGGTGTTTAAAACACACGTGCTCAGCCTCATTTTTCTTGGGGTTGTTCAGGCTGGAGAAGAGAAGGCTCTCAGGGCACCTTCTGGTGGCCTTCCAGGATCTGAAGGGGGCTCCAAGAAAGCTGGGGAGGGACTTTTGAGGCTGTTGGGTAGTGGTAGGAGTGGGGGGAATGGGGCAAAAGTAGAGGTGGGGAGATTGAGATGAGAGGGTAGGAAGAAGTTGTTGGCCAGGAGGGCGGGGAGACACTGGCCCAGGTGGGCCAGAGAGGTGCTGGAAGCCCCAGCCCTGGACATTTGGAAGGCCAGGCTGGCTGGGGCTGTGAGCAACTGATGTAGAGGGAGGTGTCCCTGCCATGGCAGGGGGGTTGGAACTGGAGGAGCTTTGAGGGCCCTTCCAACCCTGACAATTCTATGATTCTATGATGCTAAAGCCATTCAAGCCACGGGGTCTGTTCCTCACATGTCTGTGCCAACCACAGCAGCCACCAGCACATACCTGCAGGGTCCCAAACCCAACTCTGAAATGTGAGGATCTTCCCCAGAGCACCCTCCTTGCCATGGGAAACACCTCAGGGCACTCGTCCTGTGGTGAGGAACCTCTCCCTCACCCAAGGGAATTGCTTTTGGGAACATGACACAGGAGGGTGAGGTGGGAGGAAAGGTCCATTTCTCAACAGTCTGCTGTCCTGGATCCTCTTACTGGAATTTTGTCTTTTAGAGGATGAGGAACAGTTTAATGGGTTCCCTATATATATAGATAGATAGATAGATATAAAAATCAACTTTTTGGCAGCCAAGTTGCCCAATTGCTGCATTTTGGTGAGAAATGGAAAAATTGAAAGTAGGATTACACCATGTAGAGGCAAGGGAGCTGAAATTCAGCTCTGCTCTTGTGCAAGAGGTCTCTGCAGCCTGGTGTCACCAGAGGTAGGAGACTGCAGAGGTCTTCAGAAAGCAAGGCCAGGCTGAAATGGGTCCTCTAAGGGGCATGTTTCAGGGAGACATGGAATGAAATGGCTGGACATGGAGGCCAAGGGTAGGTGAGGAAGACCATGGTCCCATCATCACCAGGGCAAGGCTGTCCTGGAGCAAAGGGTGTTGATCAGACCTACATGATCCCCCCTGCTCCTGGGGAGAGGCTGCAGAGGAGGCACCTCAAGAAATGGATTTTTTTCAACGCTGGATTGTTCGAGACACTTCAAACAAACCCTGCTCAGATTTGGGACCTTCTTCTGTAGCAATAGGATGAGGGGCAGTGGGTTTAAACTAGAGAAGGGGAGATTTAAATCAGACATTAGGAAGAAGTTCTTTGCTATGCGGGTGGTGGAACATGGGAACAGGCTGCCCAGAGAGGGGGTGGAGGCCCCATCCCTGGAGATGTTCAAGCTCAGGCTTGATGGGGCTCTGAGCAACCTGCTCTAGAGATGTCCCTGTTTATTGTAGGGGGCTGGACTAGATGACCTTTGGTTGTCCCGTCCAACCCAACCCAACCCAACCCATGATTCTATTCTATGATTCTGAGCAGGTGTGAGTGAAAACTGTAAAACTGTCCCTGCTAAAACGTGTCTCCTTTACCGATGGTGACTCCTCCTCCTTGGGGGTTTCTTTCTTTCACTCAGTTCTGGCTGCTCCTTTTTCTTCTCCTGGGCACGTTGCTGTGCAGCAGCAGTTCCATGTTGAAGGGCTGGAATGAGCCCTCTCCCCAGAACAGGGCACTCTCTTTTAAAGCTGTTTTCTTCCTTCTACTCTAAACAAGCCCAGAGCTCTCCTGACTTGCCAGGAAACACGGGGCTGGTCCAAGGGCTCACCCAAGGCTAAGGCCTCTTCCAAGGCCTTGGAAACATCTTCAAACATTGTTTTTGTGGTGTCTTGAGAGGTGTTTTTAATATACAGCTTCAAAAGCAATGCAGCCTTTCCAACCAGGCTTCGGGTCAGGCCCAGCACCCAACCCAGGGCCAGGGGCTGGAGGTGCTGGGGCTCCTCATCACACCCAAAAGGGACTGGTGGGTGCCGGGGTCTCTGTCCCAAGGTGCCAGGTCCAGCCCTGGACAGGCATCCTGCCCCACACCACCCTGCAGCCACTGGTATGATGCTGGCCCCGATGGCTCTTGGAGTGTGTGTGTCCATGTGTGTGCCCCTGGAGCATGGAGCAGCTTCTCCTGCCCTGCAGCTGCTGGTGGATCTCACACGGCAGCCTCAGACACAGCACCATGAGGCCACCTCCATTGGTCACGTCTGGTCCACTCCAGGGCCATTTCTGTGCACAGACATGAGAAATCTGCCCACAAATGACCAAAAGCCCTGGGTTTGTACAGCTTTGGCTCAAGTAGGGAATCACAGAATGGGTTGGGTTGGAAGGGATCTTAAAGTCCATCTAGTTCCACCCACCCTGCCATGGCAGGGACACCTCCCACTACACCAGGTTGCTCCAAGCCCCATCCAACCTGGCCTTGAACACCTCCCGGGCTGGCGCTTCCACAACCCCCCTGGGCCAGTGTCTCACCTCCCTCAGAGTGAAGAACTTCTTCCTTACATCTAATCTCAATCGCCCCTCTTCCAGTTTGAGCCCATCGCCCCTCATCCTGTCACTACAAGCCCTTGTAAAAGTCCCTCCCCAGCTTTCTTGTAGCCCCTTCAGATACTGGAAGGCCACAAGAAGGTCTCCCTGGATCCTTCTCTCCTCCAGGCTGAACAAGCCCAACTCTGCCAGCCTGTCCTCATAGGAGAGATGTTCCAGCCCACTAACCAGGGCCACAGCCTGAGCTCTCCAGACCCTCCCTCCCCAGAAACAACACAACAGCCCAAAGTTTGTCTCACTTTTATTTACAGAATTGCACAGCCCGTTTCCCCATGACACTGGAACGTGGTGGCCAGAGACACTGATCTCCCACACCCACGAGCTGAACCTCTCCCCTGGGAAGGAGGAGAAGCCTCAAAGAGTCGCTGTTGGGTTTTGAAGGGGCACATGCAACAACTCCAATTATTGGCAACTACCATAAAGACACCAAAGCTGAGGGTGAAGCTGTGGCCAGACAGCAGCACAGGGGCTGCCCCCAGCCACAGGCTTCTGGCTTTCACAGTTGCATATTTGGATCAACAGTGGGTTTCCTACATCAAACTGGCTCCATTGAGTCCTTCCTCAGGGAAGGTGCTGGGGGAGGGCACATCCTTTGCTACCTGCCAGACCCAGCTCCTGGGGGGCAGCCAGGGCTGGGCAGGTTGAGCTAACACCCCAAATTGGTCTTCACTGGGAATGTCCTGGTAGCACTGGGCTTGCTGGGGAGGGAGGGGCACCCAGGACAAGGCACAGAGCAGTGGAGCAGCACACCCTGCCATGGGATGGGGTGTGAGCAGGGACTGAGTGGGAGCTCCTGGCACAAGCTCAGCTGAGGTTGGATGTTGCTGCTGTGCAGGGACTGTGACTGCAGCTGGGCTGAAGGGGCCTCTCTGCACCACGAGCCTCCAGGAGCATCAGGGGCCAAGTCATCCCTGCAGGACAGGGAAAAGGGAAGGTGCCTGTGGGATGTGCAGAAGGGGGAGCAGAGACACACAGCCTGGCTGGGGCAGAACACACTCACCCTGCAATCAAACGAGACCATGCTCGAGTAGAGCCCAGCTCAGTCAGTCCCCAGGAGCCCACAGCTGGGCAGAGAGAAGCTGGGACAGGAGATGTAGGAGAAGAGCAGACACAGGGCTGCAGGGCTGGAGCAACCCTGTTGGGATAGGCAGGACACTGGTCCCTGCTGCTCATGCCACCAGCAACTTCCAGTCGAAGGTCAGGGAATAGGAAAGATATGGAAACCCTGCTTGGCAGCTAGAGAGGAGGAGGGAAGGAATGGCACAAGGTGCTTTGAAATCAAGGAATTACAGGTCTCGTTCTAGCAGGGCATTGATCTACCTGGGTTCAGCAAAGGAGCACAGGGACATGGGGTGTGAGCACCGCCACCCACAGGAGCCTTGGAGCCTTCCTCCTCCCTGCTCTCCACCCTCACCATCGCTGGAGGGTCAGCCAAGGCTCCCACCAAGCAGCTGCACACACTCGTGGGGCTCAGGTTGGCACAGCACCAAGCACAGCATTGTCTGGAGGGTGGGGAGGCAAGGACTGAAGCCAGACTCCAGGAGGCAGATTGGGCACTCCAAGACAGAGGGTTCATTACCTGGATGTGCTGGAAATGCAGGTGGATGGAGGGGGAGGAGGAAGAGGAGGAGAGGGAGGAGGAGGAGGGGGGGGAGGAGGGGGAATGGCAGCCCTGCAGAAGGGCCTCAGAGCCTGTTCTCTGGGAGCCAGTGAAGTTGGGACGTTTGAGGAGAGGACAGGTAAGAGGCAGGCAGGGGTTGGGGGAGAAACCAAATCACAGCAGCTCCTGCTGCCCAGGAATGTGCAAATAAAGCGCCCGGGGCCAGGGGAGCACGGCCTGGCCCCCAAGGGCTGTGTGGAACCAACACTAGGAGAGGTCCAGCCTCGAGGTGGGGAAAGGACATCAGCAAAACAGAGACTCCAACATTCTGGGGTCAGGAAAGCTCCTTTCTGCATCTTTAACAGCAAAAGGCAATGGTGGGTTTGGGTAGGACCAGCCATCACTTCCCACCTGCAGCTCCTCCACCCACCCTTGCCAGACAAACCAAGTGCACCCGAGTCCTGGGGCTGAGCCAGGACCTGCAAGAAAAGCCTCTTTGTGCCATCACGGCTGCACAGGAAAAGGATTTTTCTCATTTTTGAAACTTCTTTTGAAATTCTCAAAATTACAGTACTTTACAATACAAAATGTCTCCATTCAGTATTATGTCATTTTACTCCTTCCGGGATTATCATCGTTATTAAAAACACACAGCTCCCTAAGAAAGGACAGAAACACCACGGAAGAGACTGAAAAATAACGGGGAAGGTGGCTGCAGTATTATCAAAACCCAATTTAGTGCAAAGGAGAAGGGGCCTTTCAAGGATGCTGAGAAGTGTTCTTGACACACTCGTTTGGAGAAAAGGCATAGATTTAACCTCGGAATGAGATCAGGCTGCCAGCTTCTATACTGAAGCTTAGAACATCAACACAAAAGGACTGAAACACAATATGCATGGCCATTAAAAAATAATATTATATATAGATATATATATATAGAGAGAGATGGAGATATTTCCCACGTAGGGTGTTTGTTATAGGAAAGTGTCCCTGCAGACAGGCAGGTGCTGCCGTGGGGCTCCTTTGGGTCGTTTCCCAGGACACACCTTGAGGATCTGTCCATCTGCCAGAGTGCGAAGGACGTGCTGACCCCAAAGTCCCCTCGGGGGGGACGATTCTCCTCCAGAGCCTCCACGGCCACCACGGTCCCCACGCGCGGGGACGCTCGACCCTCCCCGCCAGCCCCGGGGGCTGCCCTCGGCCCCGCAGCCCAGGCAGGGCTCAGACGGTGGTTTCATCCGCGGTCTTCTTCAGGAGCTTGGCGGAGAGCAGGGAGTGGGGCAGGGGGTGAGGGCTCCTCGAGGCCGGGATCATCAAACGGACCTTCTGGTTGGTCCTTCTCCACTCCGAGTAGAGCTGGCAGTGGTAGCGGAACGAGACCTGCCGGGGACAACGCGGCGCTCTGGTTACCAACCCTGCAGCTCCTGGAGGGCTGGGGGACATGGTCACCCACTGCCCTCTGGGGGCTCTCTGTGTACCCCTTTCCATCCACCAGCAACCCCCCAGTCATGGAGACAGCACTGACACAGTTTGGGGCTGCATCAAAAGAGCTGTGGGCAGAGATCAAGAGAGGGGATTCTGCCCCTCTGCTCTGCCCTGGGGACACCTCACCTGGAGCTCTGCCTCCAGTTCTGGAGCCCCCAGCACAAGAAGGGTGGGGACAGATTGGAGTGTGTCCAGAGGAGGGACCAAAATGCTCAGGGGAATGGAGCATCTCTGGTGTGGAGACACTGAGAGAGTTGGGGCTGTTCAGCTGGAGAAGAGAAGGCTCCAGGGGACCTTAGAGTGACCTTGCAGGACCTGAAAAGCCTCCAGGAAGGCAGGGGAAGGTCTGTTCAAAAGGGTTTGTAATGACAGGACCAGGAGTGATGGTTTAAGCTGGGAAAGGAGAGATTGAGGCTGGAGATTAGAGAAAAGTTCTTTACCATGAGGGTGAGAGATGAGTGGAATGGGCTGCCCAGAGAGGGGGTGGAGGCCCCATCCCTGGAGTCCTTCAAGGTGAGGCTTGCTGGGGCTGTGAGCAGCCTGCCCTAGGTAGAGATGTCCCTGCTGGTGTAGGGAGGTTGGCCCAGATGAGCTCTAGAGGTCCCTTCCAGCCTCAAACATTCTATGATTCTATGATTCTATATCTCTACAACTATCTGCTCTCTATGACTACCTAAAAGGAGGTTGTAGAGAGGTGGGTGTTGGTCTCTTCTCCTAAGGAACAAGCAATGGCCTCAAGTTGCACCAGGGGAGGTTTAGATTGGATATTAGGAAAAAATTTTTAGTGAAAGAGTGGTCAAGCCCTGGAACAGGCTGCCCAGGGCAGTGATGGAGTCACCATTCCTGGAGGTGTTCAGAAAATGCGTAGCTGTGGCACGTCAGGACATGGTTTAGTGGTCATGGTAGTGTTGGGTTGATGGTTGGATTTGCTGATTCTAGAGGCCTTTTCCAACCTTAATGATTCTATGATTCTGAGGGACTTTTGAGGCTGTTGGGTAGTGGTAGGAGTGGGGGGAATGGGTCAAAAGTAGAGGTGGGGAGATTGAGATGAGAGGTTAGGAAGAAGTTGTTGGCCAGGAGGGTGGGGAGACACTGGCCCAGGTTGGCCAGAGAGGTGCTGGAAGCCCCATCCCTGGACATTTGGAAGGCCAGGCTGGCTGGGGCTGTGAGCAACTGATGGAGTGGGAGGTGTCCCTGCCATGGCAGGGGGGTTGGAACTGGATGAGCTTTAAGGTCCCTTCCAACCCTGACAATTCTATGGTTCTATGTCCCAAGCCTTTGACAAGTCATCAACTAATTCCTGGTAACACCAGGCTGAGCACAGCACAGCCAAAGGGGCTTTCTGGGCAGCACCAGGACAGAATTTGCTCTGCTGGGTTTGGGTACCAGGCAGGGAGGAGCCACCACTGGCCCCTCTCCCCCTGTCATGGGCTGAAGTGAGCACCTTGTCTGGGCAGAATGAGGGTTCTCAACAGGACCAGTCTCAAGTGTCTGAATAATAGAATAATAGAATCATTTAGGTTGGAAAAAACCTCCAGGATCATCAAGTCCAACCTTCATCCCAACACCTCCCCGACCCCCAGACCATGTCCCAAAGCACCACATCTCCTCATTTTTTGACCCCCTCCAGGGATGGTGCCTCCACCCCCTCCCTGGGCAGCCTGGTCCAGTGCTTCTCACAGGCCCTGGAGGGTCTTCCCTGCCTTTTGCAAACCCCTTTTTTCCTTGGTCTGCAACAAGAGGACATTGGTTGGACTCATTTCTTCTGACAAGTGGGAGCCCTGGGAGACTTGTCCCCCCAGAGGGAGACAGGAGAGGATGCAAAGGCTGGAGGGGACCTGACCTAGAGGCAGGAGCTGAACCTGCAGTTCCAGAGCAGCCCTGCAAGGGGGAGCTTCGAGCTGGGCTTCCCCAGCGGGCTCGGCTCCTTCTGGCTCCTTTCCCAGCCATTAGCACCATTCCAGATTTTCTCCCAGCTCCTGCTGATTCCTTCGCTTGGAAACGAAACTTTTCTAGGATTTCTTGAGGAAGGAATAAAAACCAGCAGATATTCCTCTCCTCTTTATTTCCTTAGGAATTGTGAGTGACAAAACGAAGTCCTGAATCCAGCCAGCCACTCAACAAACCCAAGGTTGTGTATTTGTTAAAGTAGAGGAAACACTGAGCTGGCAAATAGGAAGTACCAGGAAGCACATTTGACAAGGAGGAGTCATCATTCCCACCACTTCTGGAGAGGTCTCAGACATCTGCTATGAGAGATGGAGCCGTGCCAGGGCTCTGAGCTCATTCAGCTGATTGATCCCTGCACTCCCCCTTTGGCTCCTGCAGAGGGAATAAGGTTGTTTGCTGACAAACAAGCAGCAAACACATCCTGAAATCTGCCCAGGGAAGCTCGTGGTGCAAACCTCAAGGAGAGCTCCTGCTCCTTGGAAGGAGCTGCAGCCTTGGCCACGGCCTCTCTTGCAATCCTCGCACTGACTTCAGCCACCACCACCCACCTCACAGCCCTTGGTGCCACACAGCCCATGGGAGCACTAAAGGAAGAACTGCAGTATAATACAGTAAATGTGAATAAAAGGGCTTCACTGAACATCCTGCTCTGTTCCAGGAAAGGTGCAGCACAGCACAACTAGAGCCATTTGAGTCAGGACTCGTTAGTTCACAAAAAACCCCACTATTTTTCCATTTCCTCCAGATTTCCAGCTCCTCCAGACCAGCCCTGGGGCACAGAAGACAAGTCGGGAGCACTTCCCCTAAATGTTTCCAATTTTAGCCTGGCTTTCTGCAGAAATCAACCTCAGCAGCTGCACTGGGGCATGTTTGGGCAGCAGCACTCATCGGGCACCCTCACCACAGGCACCCCCCGAGCAGAGGCTGCAGCACCAGCTCACCCTCTGGGCAAGGAATGTCCCAACCCCAGGAAAAGCTGGAGGAGAGACCTGGAAGAGTTACTGCAAGAGATCAGAGCAGAGAAATGGGCTGTGGCATTTCTCCTGCCCACAGAACTGCCCGCTTTTGGCGTCCCACTATTTCTCCTCCAGCAATCACACCTCTTCCCTCTTCCCTTCTCAAAACAGTGCTTCCCAGCACTGGAAAAGGGCATTAATGGGGCATGAGCACCCACAGGGAGAGCCCCAAATGAAGATCCAAACCCCTAAACCCACTCAGCAACAGGACATGAAAGAACTGGGTGGGAAACAGAGGGAGCTGGGAGAGCAGGGCCCAGGGAGCCCCGAGGACTCGGGAAGCAGCAGGATGGGGAGCTCTGGGCTCATTCACATTTGCTCCCCTGCTCTTCTGGACTCACCAAGCTCCTGGCTGACTAATTCAGCATGTCCAAAAAGATGCCAAGTGAGGCATCTGCAGGAAGGTCTTTCCTGTATGGATCAGTTCAAAGCTCAGCCAGTGGCAAGTGCAGATTTCCACGTGTCCCCAGTGCCTCCAACCCCAGCAGCGCAGCTGTAAAGCCACAGTCTTGAGTCCAAAAAGTGCTCAAGTCCAAAAGCCCAGCATGAGAGAGGAGCCAGAGGTTCCCCCAGGGTCGGAGTGTTCCTTGCACACACCCTCCTGTGCTACTCCTCTTCAAAATACTGTGTAGGAATTTGTTTAGTTGGGGGCTACAGGGAGTCCCAACGGCCCGCCGCCTGCTCCTCTGGGCATGGCCAAAGCACAGAGGGGCACGATGGCAAATTATTTAGGGGCCAAACATTTTCCAGATGTTGTTTTTCCCCCCTAAACCACCTGGGCACCAACTTTGTGTTTCATGCTGAAAAGAGGAACAGGCACAAGCAGCTGGCTCACTGCCTGCCCCAGCCCCAGCCACGCTCACACCCCGGGGGAACAGGGCTCCTGGGTGACCAGCAAGGGGATTCTCACTCTCAGCAACAACTTCAGCAGCTCCCATCGGCAGATAATTAATTGCAGATAACTTCTCACAGGGTGGCCACACAGTGCAGCAGGAGCCAGGGCTCCAATCTCCCCGTTACACACCAAGAAGGCCCCGGGCAGCACTTACCAGCGTCCAAAGGACGTAGATGGTGAAAAGTGCAATAGTCAGTGCTATGAGTCCAATGGCCTCCAGGCGGCTGTTGAACTGCAGGTGATCCTGGGCCCCACGCAGGCACAGCCAGCCCGAGATGGCAGCCAGGGGGGTGATGAAGAGGAAACACACCATGTCACAGAAGAGGGTCCTCTTCTCGTTGCGGGGGCCGGGATCCTTCAGCCACTGCGGGGAGGAAGGGACAGGGCATTAGCCGGGGGCACACGGGGGCTGGGGAAGGGGCACTGCTGTGCTGGGAGCTCTCTCTGCAGGCTGGTACCTGCTGCACACACTTAACTCACACAAACCTGCACAAAAAACAGAGCTAGAGAGAGTCAAGTGTGTTTTGAACAGTCAAGAAGGGAAAAGGAAGAGACAAGTGGAGAATGGGCACAGGGGAAGGTTGTAGTAAACACAGGGGCTGCCTGGGCTCTTCACTGGAGCAGCGAGGAGCAGGCAGCAGCCAGCAGAGGGAGGCTGGGTCAGTAAAGCCTGGCTAGTAAAGATCTGACAGGATTTGGATTGAGCTTCAAGAGAAACATACCCAGGACCCTGCAGCTGGGGCAGGTGCTATGGGAAACTGGGGCACTGAGGTCTGTGGCCAGGCCAAGCCATGAGGGCAGCTGTCCCAAACCCAGCCCTCTGGTTCCTTTTGGACATCCATGGCATTTTAGAGTTTCACTCCTGGTTTAAATTAAATCTGAAACCCCCAGGTCCACCTGGGAGGCTGTGCAGGCCCACCCTGCACAAGGGGTGCTCCCAAGGGTGCTCCCACTGTCCCCCTCACAGCAGAGCTCACTGGGAAGCCCAGCACCCAACCAAGGCCACTGGTGGGGAATGAAACACCCATGCACCCCATATTTTCACTGCAATGGTGTCAGAGAGGAAGACAGCAACTAAGAAACAAAACTGGAGAAAAAGAAGCGGGTAAGCAGCAGAAAGCTTGGCTGCTCCTGAGCAGACAGAGCAGGAGAGCAGCCAAGGGCCACGGGGCTGGGCTGGAGCCAGCAGAGGAAGGTAACACAAACCCATTTGCTTTTACAGAACAAACTGTGCCCAAATCTGCATCTTTCTCCAGAAAAGATGTGAGCATTTCTACAGAGAAAGCAGCATGGCTGGCAGGGGGGAGGGACACAGGGCTTGGCTGGCAGGGGAAGATCCCCCACTGCATTATCCCAGCTCTCCGTGGATCACAAGTGACCAGGAAGGGATGAGATGTGATCACAGACACAGCTGCTGAAAACACCTTCATGGCTGCAAAACCCCAAAGATCCTTCCCCTGCTGCTGGCCATCCACTGACCACCACGGTACAGGCAGAAAAGACCTGCCAGGACCTGGACAGAGCTGATTCTGGTGTATTCCTTCCCATTCCTGCAGTTCTGAAGAAAAGGACCNTCTTTGAGGTCCCTTCCAACCCTGACAATCCTATGATTCTATGATTTTCAGGCTTGTTTGCCTCACAGCCAGGACATGATCCACCACAGCCAAGGTTCACCCACAGCACCTCACTCTGTGCTACCAAGAGGCTCTGCCAGCTCCTCTCTCCTGCAGCTCTCCCCAAGGAGCAGCTCCTGCAGACAGCTCTCCCTCAACAGGCCATCTCTAAACACTCACTTATTGTAGGAGTCTTGACTTGTTTCCAGTGTGGGTTCATTTCAGGCTCTTGACTTCAACAATTGTTCTGGTTTTCCTGGGATTATGCTATTTTCAGTGCTTCCCTTCCTTTTTTAGAAGAGGCAGCAGCAGTGGTTCCTCCCAGTACCCAGGGCTGTCACAGCAGGTTTTTACTGGGAGCTGTGTGTGCTGGGCTGCAGGATCTGCCTCATTTCCTGCACCAGGATCACTGGCCTCATTTAGGATTTTTTTTTTCTCCAAGATATTAAGAGAACGTGATCAAAAGGCAGAGTCAGAGCAGGGAAGGGAATGTCCCCACAGCAGCCAGTGCCAGGCAGGCATGTCCTTGGAGGAGGATGCCCACTTTTGAACAGGCAGCATGAAAAGGGACCTGTCTGAGAACTGTGAACATAAAGGTCCATCCCTACAAAGAAAGCACAGTTTAAATCAGGTATGTAAGAAATTAATGACACCACACTGGTCAGAACAGAGCTCAGGTAACTTGAGGACAGAAGGACAAGCAGAAAGTGTTGGACCAGAAGGGTGCACACGAGTTAGTGCAGTGGTGGAGTCCCCATCCCTGGAGGGGTTTCCAAGGTGTGGAGATGTGGTGCTGAGGGACAGGGGTTAGTGCTGGGGTGAATGGTTGGACTGGATGATCTTAAAGGTCTCTTCCAACCAAAATGATTCTATGATTCTATGATTTAACTATGGAGAAAGTCTCATGTGAGGGATGTAGAGTGAGCCACAGCAGAGGGGTGAGGAGGGGAGGAGAAGTGCTGACAACTCCTGTTGAAATGGGAAAGAGAAGGGGGAGGTGGCACAGGCAGGCAAGGAGCAGAGGCTGGGGTGGTGACCAGAGCCCCAGCAGCATGTTCTGCAGACACCTGTGATGGGACACGGGGCTGGCCAAGGATGGAGCAGAGGATGGTGCTGCAACAGGTAAGGCCTTGGCCAGAAATTCCAGCTGGGAAGACCAATAAGCAAGATATTTTAGAGATGTGATCCCAAAGCACCTGAGAGACCCAAGTAGGGCAAGAAGTGAAGGTAGAGAGCAAGCAGGAGATGAAGAGCACAGATAGAGCTGGGGGCTGGGTAATGCCCCTGCAATGCCAGAGGATAAGGTAGAAGCAGTTTTTAAGTCATTCTGAGCACGACTTGATGGCCAGACCCCCAGAAGGCAATTTCAGGGCAGCTACTCCTGGTTTGGCCAGGAGGAGCTGGCAGGGGGAGGCAGACCTGCAAGTCACCCCTTGTGTGGCTCTGCAGAGATTAGTGGTGATGAGCTGAGTGGGGAGTTAAGGACCACACAGAGTCCTGAGCAACCCTGGGAGGAAGTGATGGGGGGACAGCAACTCCTCCACACAGCAAAGCTCCTACACACGGAGCACTGGCAGCCCCAGTGTTGGAACCCCAGCCATGCCCTGGGTCCCCCTGCTCTGACAGAGCTGTCCCAGCTCCACAGCACCCAGGGGAGCACTGAACCAGAGAATTGTCAGGGTTGGGAGGGACCTCAAAGATCATCCAGTTCCAACCCCCCTGCCATGGCAGGGACACCTCCCACTCCATCAGTTGCTCACAGCCCCAGCCAGCCTGGCCTTCCAAATGTCCAGGGATGGGGCTTCCAGCACCTCTCTGGCCAACCTGGGCCAGTGTCTCCCCACCCTCCTGGCCAACAACTTCTTCCTAACCTCTCATCTCAATCTCCCCACCTCTACTTTTGACCCATTCCCCCCACTCCTACCACTACCCAACAGCCTCAAAAGTCCCTCCCCAGCTTTCTTGGAGCCCCTTCAGATCCTGGAAGGCCACCAGAAGGTGCCCTGGGAGCCTTCTCTTCTCCAGCCTGACCAACCCCAACTCTCTCAGTGTGTCCTTGTAGCAGAGGTGCTCCAGCCTCTGACCATCCTCGTGGCCCTTCTCTGGACACCTTCCAGCACCTCCAGATCCTTCTTGTCCTGGGGGCTCCAGAACTGGACACAGAGCTCCAGGTGGGGTCTCCCGAGGGTGCAGTAGAGGGGAAGAATCCCCTCCCTTGCCCTGCTGGCCACGCTGCTCTTGCTGCAGCCCAGGCTACCCCTGACTGCACCAACATCTCTCCAGCAGCAATCTCTGACCCCTGGAAGAGGGCATCTTGACTGGATGAGGTGCTTGGGGACATGGTTCAGTGGTGGGTTGCTAGAGTTAGGGTACTAAGGTTAGCTTGAGGTTGGACTCGATGATCTTAAAGGTCTTTTCCAGCCTGAGCAATTCTATAATTCTATGATCTTCAAAAACCGAGCCGTTGTGGCACTTTGAGACATGGTCTGAGGGTCAGGGAGATGTTGGGCAAAGGGTGGACTTGGTGATCCCAGAGGTCCTTTCTAACCTAAATGATTCTATGATCTTGGGTTGCTTTTCACCCCTGTACAATAAGAATCCCAGGGACTGAAGGTATTTTACTGCATCTTATTCTATTTATACTCCTTTGAATCTCCTTCTTCCTCCCCGAGATGGGAGCCAAACATGTAAAGGCAGGAAGAAAATGAATTTCCTTTTGAAGTAGCTGATGTACTTGGCCAATGTGCCCTGACACAGTAAAAGAGAATCCAATAAAGGCCCCCCAGGGGTGCAGGGTCTCTGGCACTGCAGCACGTTACTGAACATAAACCTCCCAAACAATCCAGAAAGTGGTCGGTCAGATTAAACTGTTTTTGTAGGAAAAGCCATCAAGTAAACAGGGGAAAGCAACAAAAGCACAACTTGGTTTTCTTCCAGGCCATGTATAAAAACAACCCCTTCCATGCTGCAATCACATGTGAGACCAAAGGGAAAGAGGAAGAGTTCATAGAGCTGGAAACAACCGCTCCCTGCTTGTGTGACAAGAAGTTATTCCAGGTACACCCACGTTTCTTTGTCCTCCAGCATGATCCCAAGGCTTTCCCAGATGTTGGGATCAGCAGGGAGCTCAGTTCTTGGAGCCACTGCAGGGCTGTGGGTTGATGAGTATCTGATCTTTGGGTGTTGCAGTGCCCATGAAACTAGGGTGAGCCCCAGGTGATGGGAGACAGGCTGAGAGAGTTGGGGCTGTTCAGCTGGAGAAGAGAAGGCTCCAGGGGACCTTAGAGTGACCTTGCAGGACCTGAAGGGGCTCCAGGAAGGCAGGGGAAGGTCTGTTCAAAAGGGTTTGTAATGACAGGACCAGGAGTGATGGGTTGAAGCTGGGAAAGATTTAGACTGGAGATTAGAAAAAAGTTCTTTAACATGAGGGTGATGGATGAGGGGAATGGGCTGCCCAGAGAGGGGGGGGAGGCCCCATCCCTGGAGTCCTTCAAGGTGAGGCTTGCTGGGGCTGTGAGCAGCCTCCCCTAGGTAGAGATGTCCCTGCTGGGGTAGGGAGGTTGGCCCAGATGAGCGCGGGAGGTCCCTTCCAGCCTCAAACATTCTATGAAGGCAGGAGGAGGGCATGCAGGAAAAGGCACCAGGACATCATTGGCTCCTCTAGAAGCCAAGAGCAGAGCTCAAGGTGTGACAGAGCAGTCTCCAGACAGCCCAGCCCAGCACCAGCTACTCCCCGTGTCTTGAAGCTGGGCTGCATTCTGCCCCTTGGGACCAGGGAGAATGGGCTGACACAGGATGGTCCCAGCAGTGCTCAGCATCTTGGAGACTTTCTTGGGGATGGTAAATGGGTGCTTTAGAAAAAGCCTTCATAGATTTTTACAGCTCACCTTGGGTTGCAAAATGTAGATGGCTGTGAGCTGTTAGTCCCTGGGTCATAAAATAATTGCAAGAAGCATTCACGTGCCAGCCAGCAGCAGCCCCAAGCCAAGCACAGAATCATAGAATCATAGAATTGTCAGGGTTGGAAGGGACCTCAAAGATCATCTCCCTCCAACCCCCCTGCCATGGCAGGGACACCTCCCACTCCATCAGTTGCTCACAGCCCCAGCCAGCCTGGCCTTCCAAATGTCCAGCGATGGGGCTTCCAGCACCTCTCGGGCCAACCTGGGCCAGTGACTCCGCACCCTCAAGCAGGACCAGGGCAGCTGGGCCACCATCTTTCCTGGGCACCACCCAGGACCAGTGTGACCTGCCAACCTCACCAGCACTTCACAGGCACAGCCTGACACAAGCCCCTCCCCACCAGCAGTGTTTGGCTGGGTGAATCCAGCTGCACCACACCACATCCCTGTTCCTTCTGTCCACCAAACAGTTACCTGGGGCTGCTCAAGCACCTGCTGATTTTCCTTTCTCTGCTGACCTGGTGCCTGCCCACATCAGCCAGAAATTCAAACATGACCTCGATTCTCAGCAGCACAACGAGTCCTGTCCCTGCCCTGGTAAACGTGTTGAGTCAAAAAATGCAGCTCCAGAAGAGGGCCCATCACATCCCTCCTCTGGGTGCCCACCAAAACCCCCTTGCAGGCCATGGAGCTCCATGGGCAGCACCAGCAGGATGGTCCCATCTCCTTCAACAAGGTGAGGAAGGATTTTTTCTGATGAGGCACCCAGAGTTCGGGAAGCCAAGACCCAGAGACACCCCTAGGAGCAGTTAAATGGTGCAGAGCAAACTCATCCCTCCCCATCCTCCTTTCCCCACTGCACAACTGCCTGTCATGGATTCTCCACAAGCTGAATCTCTCCTTGCATGGCCACGGGAGCCTTCCTGCTGAGAGACTCACTGGGCAGCACAGGGCACTGGGCTGGCCCAAGGAAAGCAAGGGCTGCAGGAGCACTAGAAATGGTGGACAGGAGAGGAACCCACCCAAGCCACGCTGCAGGTCACCAGGACACCTCCCTGCCCAGCAGTGGGTGCTTTGGTGGTTGGGGTCACCATGGGAAGTGTCATGTCATGACAGGCATGAATATGAGAACCCAGCAGGGGAGCAAGTCCTCCAGATCCTCAGGGCACAGCCAGGGCTGAAGATAGACAGGTAAGGGAGAGATCTGCACTGGTAGGAGTGCAGGGATGACCTGCTTCCAGTTTGGGGCCCAAAGAAGCCATTCCAGGTTTGCAGAGGGACTGCACAGAGAAACAGCAAGAGGATCTAGGGTGGGATGTGAGAAGAGCAGCTTCAGACAGCAAAGGAAGCAGAGAAAGGAAAAGATGAGGGAGGAAGGGACTCAGCTGGAGCCAGGAGTGATTTGTCTTTCAGCAGACACAGGAATCTGAGATGGGCTTGCACTGGGAAAGGAGAGAGACAAGCTGGGGTAGAGGAGCAGAGACAAGAGAGAGAACGGGGCAGTGAGCTCAGCAGAGGAGTTCATGGAAAGCAAAGAATGTCTGTGAGATTGATAAGGCTGGAGGAAGGGTGGGGAGTGTTTCCATCACCTCCCAGTTCTCTGAACTGCAGGGGGGGCAGCGGGTGCTGCGCCCAGAGGCAACATTTCCCTTCCTAATAACATCAACAAGAGCATCACTGCTGGTCCCTGCAAACCTCCCTGTGCTTGAACCAGAGACATCCCAGCACCTCCCACAGCTACGGGGTGAGATGGGGCAGGGACATATCAGCAGGGTGAGGGAGGGGATTCTCCCCCTCTACTCCACCCTCAGGAGACCCCACCTGGAGCTCTGTGTCCAGTTCTGGAGCCCCCAGCACAAGAAAGATCTGGAGGTGCTGGAAGGTGTCCAGAGAAGGGCCACGAGGATGGTCAGAGGCTGGAGCACCTCTGCTACGAGGACACACTGAGAGAGTTGGGGTTGCTCAGGCTGGAGAAGAGAAGGCTCCCAGGGGACCTTCTGGTGGCCTTCCAGCATCTGAAGGGGCTCCAAGAAAGCTGGGGAGGGACTTTTGAGGCTGTCGGGAAGTGGTAGGAGTGGGGGGAATGGGTCAAAAGTAGAGGTGGGGAGATTGAGATGAGACGTTAGGAAGAAGTTCTTGGCCAGGAGGGTGGGGAGACACTGGCCCAGGTTGGGCAGAGAGGTGCTGGAAGCCCCATCCCTGGACATTTGGAAGGCCAGGCTGGCTGGGGCTGTGAGCAACTGATGGAGTGGGAGGTGTCCCTGCCATGGCAGGGGGGTTGGAACGAGATGGTCTTTGAGGTCCCTTCCAACCCTGACAGTTCTATGATTCTATGACACTGCCCAGGGCAGACCCAGAGGACACGTTCTGTACTCCAAGAGCTGAGCAAACATCTTGGAGAACTTCAAACACACTTTGGTGCAGGTGAGAAGTTGTGTTTGGAAGTTATAACTTTCCTTATAAGACAACAAAAAAAAATCTGCTGACCTCTATAAAATATGCAGCTAAAGTGAAGCAGCAGAATTAGCAGTCAGTGATGCATAAACACCTTTTAATCAAAATTGCATAATTAAACGCAAAGAAAAAACAGCAGCAGCAAAAACCTGACACCCCTGGGAGAGCAGCTTGGCAGAGGCCAAGGGTCACGCAGGTGGTTCCAGAGCTGCCTTTGGAAAATAAAGCACATAACACACAAACTGCACCAGCACCGAGGATGTTTGCTGATGACACCAAGCTGGGGCTGCAGTTGATGTGCCAGAGGGACAGGATCCATCCAGAGGGACCTGGACAGGCTGGAGAGGTGGGGCCAGGTGAACCTCATGAGGTTCAACAAAGCCAAGAGCAGGGTCCTGCACCTGGGCCGGGGTAACCAGCACTGTCAGTNGATTTAGGCTGGAGATTAGAAAAAAGTTCTTTAATGTGAGGGTGATAGATGAGTGGAATGGGCTGCCCAGAGAGGGGGTGGAGGCCCCATCCCTGGAGTCCTTCAAGGTGAGGCTTGCTGGGGCTGTGAGCAGCCTGCCCTAGGTAGAGATGTCCCTGCTGGTGTAGGGAGGTTGGACCAGATGAGCTCTGGAGGTCCCTTCCAACCCAAACCATTCTATGATTCTACATGGAAGCAGAATTTTGACCTGGCTCCATCCTGAGCCCTGCCTGCAAGGACAGAAATAGGGGAACAAAGGGTGTGGCTCAACTGCTCCAGTGGTTCCAAGTCACCAGGGAAACTTGTTTTGGAGTCAGTGAGTTGTGCCAAATGAGGTTTGCTTTACCAAAGGTACTAAATGCTTCAAGAGGCACTATGAGCAAGCCATGCATGACACTCTTCAGCCTTCACCACCAGGAGAGGTTGACTTTTGACATCTTGGTCATCTTGGCAAAGCTGGAGCCTTGGCCCCAGCACCAGAAGTTCATGCCCACCCTCAGAACTGAGCCCTGTAACCCCCAGGTTCCTCTCCCTGGATTTACACCATGTGTGGACAGAAATACCTCCTTCCTCTCCAGCAGGGCCTGACATTTGGGGGGGATTAAGCAGCTGCTGCTCTGACACCCGCCCAAGCTGCCAGCCCAGGACATTCCATCCAAACTGAAAGAAGGGAGATTTAGATTGGAAATTAGAAGGAAATCTTTCACTGTGAGGGTGGTGAGACCCTGGCCCAGGTTGCCCAGGGGGGCTGTGGATGCTCCATCCCTGGAGGTGTTCAAGGCCAGGCTGGATGGGGCCTTGAGCAGCCTGGTGTAGTGGGAGGTGTCCCTGCCATGGCAGGGGGTTGGAACTGGATGGTCTTTGGGGTCCCTTCCAACCCAAACCATTCCATGATTCTATGACATCCCCACACAGGGAGCTGTGGTGCCAACTGCCCAAGGTTAGACTGGGCAGTGCTTGGCTGGTGGGCAGCAGCCAAGGAGGTGGGACCTCCACAGAGGGGTCTGGAAAGGGATTGTCTGGGGGCAGAGGTGGTGATTCTCTTAAGCCTGTTAAGAAACACTCAGAGGGGACAAAATTAACACCAGGTTAAAGTTAAAAGACTTTCAAGACCCATCTGGACACATTCCTGGGTGACCTGCCCTGGGAGAACCTGCTTTGGCAGGGGGTTGGATGAGATGATCTCCATTGGTCCCTTCCAGCCCTCACCACTCTGTGAAACCAGTTTACAAGTGGTTAAAGGATTGAAGAGGGAAATGAGTCAGTGCCACAGCAAAACACACAAAACAAGGAGAGATTTTTGCTGGTATCCTGGGGAAGCAAAGTGGGCAAAGGGCAGGAGGAGGCTCTGGTACCAAACATGGACTCACCCAACGTCTCAGTCCATGAAATTCTGCCTGAAATCCCAAAGGACAGAGTCTTCAGTGGGGAGAGCACTTTGTAAGAGAAAACAAGTTTGTGATGGAGGTAGCCATGGACTAAAAAAGGAGTTTATGTGGGAGAATGCCAAGAGAGGGGAGACATAAACTGCTTCCAACAGCAGGTGCTCCCAGAGCCAGAGAGATGCTGACACCTCCAGACAAGCTGCCCCATCCTCAGTGGGCTCTGGCTGGGGCAGAGTTAATTTGCTCCATATTTGCTGTCATGAGGCGATTTGGATTTGTGCTGGGAACACTGTTGGTGTCACAGGGATGTGATATCTCTCCCCCTCTACTCCACCCTCAGGAGACCCCACCTGGAGCTCTGTGTCCAGTTCTGGAGCCCCCAGCACAAGAAAGATCTGGAGGTGCTGGAAGGTGTCCAGAGAAGGGCCATGAGGNGGTGGGGAGATTGAGATGAGACATTAGGAAGAAGTTGTTGGCCAGAAGGGTGGGGAGACACTGGCCCAGGTTGGCCAGAGAGGTGCTGGAAGCCCCATCCCTGGACATTTGGAAGGCCAGGCTGGCTGGGGCTGTGAGCAAGTGATGGAGTGGGAGGTGTCCCTGCCATGGCAGGGGGGTTGGAACTGGATGATCTTTGAGGTCCCTTCCAACCCTGACAATTCTCTGATTCTATGATATGGAGCTCACACAGCATCGAGGCCTCTTCTGCTCCTCACCCCACCCACCAGGGAGCAGCTTGGGGGTGCACAAGGAGTTTGGGGGGGACACAGGCAGGGCAGCCAACCCCAACTGACCACAGGGACACTCCAGACCATGTGACATCACCCTCAGCAGATAAAGCTGGGGGAAGAAGGAAGAGGGGGGGCTGGTTGGAGTGATGGTGTTTGTCCTCCCATGTCCCCATTGATGGAGCCTGGCTGTGCTGGGGGAACTGGGAAGTGGGGAATGAATCCCTTGTGTTGCTTTATTTGTGGGTGCAGCTTTTCCTTTACCTGTTGAACTGGCTTTATCTCAACTCAAATCCTGGGCTACAGCAATTTGAAGGTATTTCTGTTACAATCTCCACTTCTGGTTCCTGTGACATTGCAATGCCCTCCTCCCCTTGTCCTGCTCTGCCTTGGACCTGTCCATGAACTGTGGTCCCTTAGGAGTGTATCTGCTCCAATTCTCTCACTTTTACCCTTTTGATTCTTTCCCCCACCCCACGGGGACTGAGCTGCTGGCTGGAGTTAGACATCAACAGCCCTTTTTGGTGCTGGATGGGTTCGAGCCAACAACAGGTTTGACTGGAACGAGAGAGGTTTAATTTATTGCTGTGTAGCTATTAATTGGCAGCTCCTGGGCTGCCTTGTCCTTGCCTTCCTGTACATGAGAGCCCAGCTCTCCTCAGCAGCTGCTTTCTGCTTTCTCTGCTGTGCTGATTATCTGACCCTGCTGTGCCTGGGAACCTGCTGATAAGAGCAGTGGCTGTGCCCTGGGCTGGCAGGTGACCAGGACATTGCTGCTGCCCTGGCCAGGCTGGGCCTCCAGCATGAGCTCCATTTGAAGGGACTGTGACCCAAGGATGAGGCAGGGTCTGTGGCCATGGCAATGCCTGTGCCACAGCAGGGGTAGCTCTGCAAAGACTGCAGCCCAAAGCTCAGTCCATGTTGAAGCAGGTGTATCTCTGAAGGCATTGTGGCCCAAGGAGAAGGTCACATGGGAGCAGGTGCACCTCAAACTAACTGTGAATAAGTCCATGGTGCAGCAGGTCCACCCCTGAAGAGATTGTGGCTCATGGAAAAAGGGTAAAAGTGAGAAAATTGGAGCAGATACACCCCTAAGGGACCACAGTTCATGGACAGGTCCAAGGCAGAGCAGGGCATTGCTGTGTCCAAAGGAACCAGAAGTAGAGATTGCAACAGAAATACCTTCAAATTGTTGCAGCCCAGAATTTGAGTTGCATATTGTGGGGATTATCACAGCAGGACCCACCTGAACCAATGGAGGACTCACTTTGACCCTTCTGATTCTCTCCCCATCCCACTGGGGGGTGAGTGAGGGGCTGAGCTGCTGGCCAGGACTAAACCATAACCCCAGCTGAGGTTTCTGAGCAGGCAGGAATTACTGATCACAAGAAATGTCCCTCCTTCCATAGAGCACAGGACTCCAAAGAGCAAGGTCTGGCCAAGGCAAATTCAAGGGGTATAAAGTTAGGGGAAATAAACCCAATCCTCCTAGAGAACTGTGTGACCACCCATGGTGGAAAGAGCTCTCTAGACTTCAGAGCTTCATTTCCAAAGGCTCCTTCTTCTGCCCTGCCCTGGACACCAAAGACACAGATGTTTCCTGAAGATGAATCCCAGGCAGTAACTGGGTATTTTCTGTGCTTAACGTTATTGGAATGAAGAAGAAACAACTATTCCAGGAAAGCTGCATCTGCTGCAACTCAGAGCTTGAACATTTTGTCTAAATATCTACTCCTGGAGCCTTCCAGGCAACACACAAACACACTTGGCTCTTTTTGACTGTGCAGCCATGCATGGATTCAGCTCACTCCCCTGTAAACACAGGGATGCACATTGAACTGACATTGATGTGGGGAAGTGAGCACTAGAAAACTATCCCTCTCCAAGGCTTGGCCATCTCCTTCTCTGCTAGGGACATGCTCCTCACTCAAAAACCATCATAGAATCATAG
>VYZX01028835.1:21799-35009 GCA_013401335.1 Brachypteracias leptosomus | reverse complement strand
TACCAGTTAGAGTGGTGCTTCCAAGGCACGGTTAGCGCTGGTGGATATATAATGAGTGAGCTTCGGGCAATAAACGGCAATGCTTGGATTATATTAATCCGTGTACGCGTTGTCCATTGATCTCCCGCCGCAAAGAGACTCTATGATCATGACTTGAAGGATATGTTTCCTTCTCAAATCACTTGCTTTTCATAATTTTATAGGTAGTGACATCAATAATTTTAAAATATAATTTCTTTTGTAAACTTATAGTATTTTAAAACAAAACTTCTATTATTTTCCGTATAACCTATATTTCTCTCCCTTCTTATATATGAGATATAAGCTATTGACAGAGTTATTGGCATCACTTGTCTCATTCATTGCATAAGTCATAAGGAAACACACTAAAAGAACTTTTTTATCCATACAAATAGGGAGATGATAGCAAAAAGAATGCTCGTAACAAAGAATTCAAGAAAAAGAACAAGAGAAGCCTTAATTCACCAGAAAAAAACCCTATATCTTGAAATACTTACATGTGTTTTCCCATAGCTTAGTTTCTGAGTATTTATCTTCATGCTAACCCTCCAAGCCAGAGAAATGCATTATCCCTACTCTGTTCATGTAGATCTTGACGCTTACATTCTCAAAGGATATGAAGTTCCTGAAAAAAATGTAGTTCTCAGTGAAAGACAGTGTCATAGTTCTTCAGACTTTCATTGTCCAAATTATTCAAAAACTGAGCTAGCGCAGGGTGTTGTGCTTGTTATCAAATTTTTAACCCTGGAATCCTACCTCTTTCTTCCCTATGAGTCAGAACATTTGGGTTATATCTCTGACTTAGCTGAATACAGAGTAGAAATCTTTCTGATTTTCCTAATAAGGAATAAAGACTCCCCCTTAGTAATTCTTCAGTACATTCTCAACTCAGTCATTCTGGGCGTAGTTTATTGATTGCATTAATATACATTAATAACCAAAATATCAAGGGACAAGAGTTAAAACTATTTGAAGATAATCTAAATAGAGAGATACAACTAGATGTTTTCTGGGATTTTCAGATATCCCTTAGTAGCTAACTTATTAAAATCAGGAATGATTTTGAGCTTCTGATAGAGAATGGTTTTTATTGGGAGATGTTGGTTAACTCTTGCAATTTTCATTTAAGAAAGTGCTGGGACTGTCTTCTACCAAGGAACTGTATTTCTCGCAGTAGCAGGAGATGGGGAGGACAAGAAGAGGATGTTGCTTACTCAGTTTAGTCATCCCTTGAACTATTCCTTCATCTGGCTTTAAAAGGTTCTTTTCCCTATTGTTAGAAATGTACTACTAAAAGAGCAGATTTTAGAAAAGCCAAAAAAAGTACCATTCTCAAAACAAGCAGGTTATATTACTTTTCTCCTGAGGTGTTAATAGTGGCAGAATACAGTCAAATTTGTTTTTAAACCAGCAAGACTTTCATTAAATGTCATAGAAGCTGGAAAATTTCTCAGTGAAAAAAAAAAAGAATTGTAAAAAGCCTTGGATATGAATCAAAATTTTGAAAGGCAAGTAATCAAAATGGTTACTTGGAAGAAAAAACCCCATCCAAGACATCCAAAGCTGAGTTTCAACTGGGCCTTGAAACTGTCTTTTCTAATTAAGAAAGAAGAGTAATAGAATGCCATTAACATTGTCAGTGTTATCCAGACATCAGTGTTCCACTGCGGTTTTAACAGACTACAATTTATTTATAGTATTCCAAGGTATTGGTCCATTTGGAAAGATCATGGTAAATTTTCAGAAGCTTTAATTTGAATGTAAAGGTATAATAGCTAGGAAGACTATTTTAATCATACACACATGAACAATTTGGAAAGGAAATCTTGCTGGCTAAAGTTCTTATCCAGTTAGCATCTGCTGTGATTACTATGAAGAGACACTTTGTGTCTTGTGACCTTGTGACATAAGCTAAAATTAAAAATATTAAGTATAGATCAGAAATCTCAAGAAAGTGTTTAAATTATGTTGGAAGATGATTCTATTGTGAGAAAAAGTACAATGCAGCATCTGCTAAGAAGCAAGAGAATTTTGCTAATTCTTGGATATGCCATAAGGATATATAAGCAATATATCCTTCATGGCCAATTGGTCAGATACTGCATTTTGTAGACGTTTTTTACTTTTTGCATCTTCAGTACAAATACTCAGCTGAGAACTATGTATGTGATACCAGTTTTAAAAAAAAAAAGCAAACATGAAAAACGGAGGAAGAATATTGATATGTGAGGAATTTTGAGCCAAACAAACAGCACTTAGGATAATTTTTAAGAGATATGTTTAATCTTTATTGAAAACTGTTTCTTTATTGTTGCTATGGGCTATACATTTGAATGTATCCTGACCAGCAGTGACAGCCCTAGAAGAAATCTGAAAATTCCTCTGACAAAACTTTTAGTTGTACCCTCTGAGGGAGTTAAAGGCACTATAGACTATATTCTTGCCAGCACTGTATATGCTATAAATTTCTATTTTTGTCCTTTTTTTCTGAGTTTCATTGTGGTCTGTTTGATTGCTTAAGTCCAAATCCAAAGATACTAAATTTAAAACTTACGTTTAAAGTGAACGAAGTACCAAAGTGATAAGAACATGTATGTTAGCTCGTATTAAATAACTTGTATATCTAAGGGCACTGGTCCACATTAGCAACTTTATTTTGAAAGAAAAGTGTAAACATTATTACTTTTTTCAGTCAGAATAAGGATTAGAAACAGATAAAACCCATCAAAAATCAACAAAAAGCATAGCTATGAAAATACTCAAACTTGCCTGATTGAACTGTTCTATTTGAAGTAAGAAAGGTGCCTGGTCTTACATATTGCTCCATGGATACCTTTTTTCAATTATAAAGTTCCATTTATAAAATAGTTGGGTTCTAATTCTGGTTCTTCTCTATTTTAAAATCCAAATTCTGTTTAGTTCAGACTAGTTTACTCATTTCTAATATAATTTTAATTGATCTGTTTCAGAATTCTAAGCATTCCTTACGTAACACTCAGACATAGTTACATGTGTATGTATGTTTTGTTACAATTGAAATTACAGTTTTCCAAATGTTGAAACGTGCTCTGCACAGTAAATAGGTTTAAAATATCTCATTTGTAATTTAGATGTTAGCTCTAAGGTTACTGGACCTGTGTTGGCTAAACAATTTTGCAACTGAAAAGAGAGCTCTAGGGATTACTAAAACTAAAAGAGGCTTAGTAAAAATATCCACTTTCCCTGGTATTTTCTAGGATCTCAAATTGTCTTCTTCATCAGGGTGAAATGACAAAAATGTTCACAAAAAAGTGTGTGTGAATGGAAGACTGAGAAACACCTCTAGACAATCCTTCCTCGGAGACAGGTAGACAGAACACATAACAAGGCTGAGAAAGTGGTTTGAACTCTGGCATCAAACAATTTGGTTTCTGTCTGAAATTGTACTTGGTAATATGATAGTTCCTTAGTTAGATCACTCTTCATGGCTGAAGAGAAACTCACTTTCATATTCCAAAATAAGATGAGTCTTTTGTACCAAATTGTTTGGGATTAAAATGTGTCTTTCTTATCAAATGTTGAATCCTATATTTAGGAAAATTTTCCTGATTATAAGTTTAATTGAAATATGTATTTCTCTATAAAAATAAACTAAATTGCCAGTTCTGAGGAAAAGAAATAAGAGTAAATTTAATTACGATCAGTAATTATAACTAGATTCAAATTTCTAAACTGCTGCTGAAAAAGTATCCCTTTGTAAAGGCTCATCCTGATTGATGCTTTGAATAACTGTTTTTATTCCTGTGAATATTCTTCAGATGTTTCCTGAAAAAAAATCAAATTTATTTATTTACTGGAAGCTATAGGCTCACTTTCAGAAATTAAAGGGGATTGATTATCAATATCCTTTAAGAAGGAAAAAATTCCACAGGGTAAATAAAAGAACATTTGTAGAAATACTTTGACATAATCCTTCATTCTTCTTTCTATTTCTTCTTTTTTTCTCTCTCTTCCTCACCCTCGCCACCCCTCACCCCCACTTCTGTTTGCCTACGGAATGCTTTAAAAGGTACCTATATTTTTTAAGGCATGGATCAGATACAGCCTTCAAAACTAAAATTTATGAGTTATTCTAATGTTCAAATACATTATATATATTTTTTAAACTTGTGCTAATCAAATCTGCAATGTCCATTCATATTCCATCCATACACGTTAATTCATCTGTGTTTTTCTCATATCTGGTAATATAAAGAGTAGTGAAATAAAATAGAAATGTTATTTCTGCTAACTTTGTGCAATCCATCTTTCACTTTAAGACTTTCTTCCTTCATTAAGTTCCATCAATGCAGAGAGTATTCTTAAAGACTAGGCTTTGCATTTGGAGCTCTGGTTTAGCAGAACGATATATGGTTTCTTGTGTGGTTAGCAGGCTCTGTCTTGATGAAATGCCACATACTTTAAAAAAAAAGATAAATTACTTGTCCTGACTAAGTCTTGTACTTTCTTTTGGTTTCGTTCTTTCTTTTCCATCCAAACTCATTTCCCTTCTAAACTATTGCCATATACATGCATAAAGCAAATTCTGAAGATCTTTACACTTTGAATAGCAGTGGAATGTTATTCTTTTTTTTAATTCTTTTTATTCCTCTCTCCAGAAGGAAGATATGCTGGCTGGGTAACAGTTGGGACTTACAGCCTATCTATCTATAGTGTCATGCTAACACTTTTAGACACAATCTAGTTCCAGTTGAGAGGTGCCTCCAATGTACTTAATGTCACCTACAGAATGGAATTTAGTAGAAACATTTAAAAAGATGAATCTTGTTATCCTAAGCTTAAAATTATTTTAATCCTATTGATGTGGGTTCTGCATATATAAAGTTTATGTTGCTGCAACATTATAGTGCAAGAATGTGTAATGTACAGAGTTAGAATAAAAATGTCTTGCTACCATAATATTAATGAACAGTCTACATGCTTCTCTACCAGTACATATAACATCTGTTCTAAATCAAGCTATTAAAAAAACCAAACAATCAGTTAAGGTGGAGTTCCTGTGGGCTTTTTTCACTCCTCTAAATGACTATTTGATGAAAATTCACTGAAATTTGTAGTCTTTTAAAGAAAGCAAACAAAACAACTGGGAAAAAAAAAAGTTTTAGTATCTTTTATCTTCTATGTCTTACCTCTATTTCCCTCAAGAGAGTTCTAGTCACGATCAGGAACTTAGCAATTTTCAGAGGTGAAATTGAATGCTTGGAGTGGAAGCAGTTTGCCAAGAGATATAAACTTAGGATGCTCACTGGTTCAAAGTTATTTGTTAAATTATGACTCTCAAAAACTGTGCTTCTAACCTCATGTCTCATGCTTTTTTTGTATCATATCCCCCGCCCCTCATTATTGTGTACAATATAAGCACTATGTGTCTACTTATCTAGAATATTGTTGTTATTATTCATGTGTGGCTTGATATCTTTAATCCAGTGAGATAATAGCTTCATTTAGGTGGAGCTTGTATCTAATTCCTAATTGTCTCAACATTTTTGAACTGGTATTCCTTTAACCTCCATCTCTGCCTCTTAACAGTGTTCATATATTTTTGATTTACTTAAGAATTATTAGATATCCTTATCAGATAATGGTAATTCTATCAAGATCTTTGTTTTGCAGTATTATGTCACTTCTTTATGTCCTACCATCTTGCTCTTTTTTCTAACTTGCTCATGGCACTCTTCTTAGGAAGTACCTCTACTCTTTTTTTGTATGAGTTCTCCCAAAAGAATCTGATATAATTCTTTTGAATACAGGGGCTTAAAATAATACAGTTTAGAGGTTTAAGCATTCAAAACAGGCAATCTTTAGATTTAGAAAACTGAAAACATTTTCAAGCTGAAAGGGCTCCATGATAACCTTTGTCTCACATGCTTTTGCATTACTTGGTTTGTTCTGACAGCAAATGTGTGGTTTAGTGGCAGGAAAAGAAGGAATAGTTACCATGGTAACTGTCATACAATCCAGTCTGGTGCTTATATTACTGTACCTCTGAGAAAATACAAAGCTGCCTTCCTAATCCCTTTAGTGCTCCTGGTTGAAAGGTGTATGCCTAGTAAAGTGGCATTTGTAGGTCCCTTGGCTGTACACTCTATTTTCCATCTCCTCCTCAGTAAAGTAATGGGCCTCCTATAAGTAGTATGAGATTAAAAAAAAGCCTAACATTCAAAGACAGAAACTTAGTGCTCTGCTTGAAAAACACACAACTTTCCCCCAGACTATGATGACTGTGATTTTATGAGCTCTTTTTACATCCTTCTAAATTCTTTAAACACTATCTGATGTCAATAGAGGTACAATGAACCTTGTTCAAACCATAGGAGATGCCTCAGTACAGTTTAATTTCTCCTAAGATAATTTTATGCATTTAGTTTGTTGCTTGCTAGAGTCAATGAACACTGGGGACAAAATAAGACAAAGCTTGAAAAATTAAAGCTTTAGTGACTGTTTAATTGTAGATTTTGATACATTTAACATCTGCTAAATTTCATCTAACATCACAGAATGACTGAAAGTTGTGGTCCTGGTGGAGTGGACAGCTTCAAATTAATACAGCATTTTGTAGCAGCTTTGCCATTAGTTCTTATACCAATGTAATTTCATCAGTGCTTTGCATATTGCCATTTCAATTTTCACTAGAGTGGAGATTGGGATCTGTACCATGGGAAAATGCTCCAACAATGCAAGTGTAGGGAATTCTGTGGAAGAGATTACTGTCTTTTGTTATTGCATATTGGATAACAAATTTAAATATTCATTCAGAAAGAGTATAGATTGAAAAATTAATTAAGACTAGAAATTATTACACTTGCCTTAAATGTGGGGCAAGGGAATATTTGCTCTACTGAAAATTCATTTGGTCTCTAGGAAGTGAAACAACATTAACTATAAACGCTTCAATGTTTCAAATGTTCTCATGGGATATGTTGGTTCAAAACAGTTACATCTCTTGACTGCACTTTTTTTAAGGCTTCTGAAAAAACCCCCAATATTTTTTGCTATTATTTCAGGAATTTTCATTTTTCTCCTGTGTTTAAATTATGTTATGTATGCTACTTTCTCAGCTGCTTTTCTCTCTAGCTTTCCTTTCTTTTTAGTTTGCTTGTATCTAAATTTAGGAAGGTACTGTAGCACAAATACAAATTCTCTTGATTTCCTTAAATTGCAGCTTGATTCTGAAATATTTCTGTTTCCAGCAATCTATACTGAAAATTTTGTCCTCTTGCCCAAACGCCTCCACAGTGCTAAGCATTTGTAGGTCATATATGACTTGTAGATAGCTATGAAAATGCTGCTGCGAAACTGAGATTGATGTGTCTCTAAGCAGTAACACAAGTGAAGTTATATTGGTAGTACTCCAATGTTAGAATGTAAGTTATAAATCATATCTTTATGATTATAGATTTTACAAACTATAATGATTTAAAATTTTGAATTTCCATATTTGCATACATGACCTGAGTCTTAAATATGGTATTTGTGTCTCATCAACAATGCCTCAAAAATAGACCAGACAAAACAGATCAGAATTGTAGAATCATAGAATGGTTTGGGTTGGAAGGAACCTTAAAAATCATCTAGTTCCAACCACTTTGCCATGGGCAGGGACACCTCCCACTAGGTTGCTCAAGGCCCCATCCAATCTGGTCTTGAACAGCTCCAGGGATAGAGCATCCATGACTACCTGAAGTGTTTTTACTTTGTGATCAACTGTAATGTATAGCTGAAAATAGTAACTGTTTCAAATGTATAATGATGTAACAAGTCTTTATTTATGAGCATAGCCTATTTACATGTGTGTTTTTCCAATGGAAAAAGACAATTAAAAGCATAAGGTACCTCACACAATCATATTCTAAACTTTTGTGATTAAAGATCTTCTGTTCATCTGTCTGAGTTAATAAAACCAAGAAGGAATCTGAGCTGCTGATTTATTTCTTGTTTCCTCAAAGCTGGTTGATGAATGAAGTGATGGATTTACCCATGTAGACACAACAGCATATGGCTATTATAGTACTATATCTACCATATAGTACTATATATACTTATATGGTAAGAGCTCTATGTGCCACTATACTATGAAAGGATTTTGGCTTCTTCAGCTGTGGTGGGTTTACCCTGGCTGGGTGCCCGGTGCCCACCCCTAGTCCCTCTATCACTCCCCCCCCACACAACCCAAACCTTCGTCAGCAAGGCAAGCAGGGAGAGAGTAAGATGGAAAAGAAGAAGAACCCGTGGGTTATGATAAGAAGCAGTTTTAATAAACAGCAGAGAAAGCAAGGTCGCGCACGCGCGAAGCAAAAGCAACAAAGCCGTTACTCTCTACTTCCCATCCGCAGGCGGTGTTGGGCCTGTCCCGGGAAGCAGGGCTCCAGAACGCGTACCGGTTGNAGACAGACCCACTACATCAGCTAAGCAAAGATTTTGACATACCTAAGATTAAAAAAAAAAAAAAAAGTAATAGAAGAGGAAATTTGTGTGTGCAGAAATAGTGAGAATTCCTCTCTACCATAACACAGTACATCTGAGATGGCAAACAGAAGTATTAACAGCACACAGAACACCATAAAGGTCTTTCAGTCAGGAAGATTATCTTGTTTTATAATCTTGAGACTTTTAATGAATGATAGAAGAGTAGAACAGATTTGAGTTTGAAAGAAGATCCTTTTTATCACTCCTAAAAAAAAATAAAAACTATCATAATAAGTGGGATTTGAAATTAAGGTGTCATCTGAAAGAGAATATCTACAAAAGAGTAATTCCACTAACCTCATGTTGGTTTTCATAAGCACTAGCCCAATGGAAAAATTCCAACTTTTTCATAACCATACCACTTACTGCAACATCTGGTGTTTCTCTGAAAGTATTTTATATGAAAGTGACCTGACCTCACATTTTCAGCACTTTAGAAAGCTTATTAATATATTGCTACTCAAAATTGTTACTGAAATTTTATAACCCTGAAATAAAATTTAATTGAATTTATATAGGGATAATCATGGAAACTATGAATAATTTCATAGATGAATGATCAAGATTTATTTTTTTTTCCAAGAAAATGGATTCATTTGAATAACTGTTGATAGAATTCTTTTTATCTCTACTTTTTTTACATAGAAAACCAAATATTTGAAATTAAGTCGAATGGAAGTTAAATTTAAAATTTTCAAAAATACGTTTTGAAATATCACCAAGTAATAGGATATATATTGCTGTTTTATACCTCCTGTATCATAGCTTGCTTAAGTATGGGGGTTTTAAAACTTTTTTCTGGAGCTTTTATGCTGCTTCTTTCTAGGAGAGTAGTTGTGCACAATCAGTAGTTTTGGGTTTTGATAAACTGTTTAAGATTCCCCAAACATTTTTTTCTGCAAAATAAAGGAAAAATGAATGATATCTAAAATCAGAATTATTTAAATTAGATATTTGATAATTTATGTTTCATATAACATTGTGTGCTCACAATTTTCTTGAGATTATTCACTTAGTGAAGAAAAATGTTGGAAGAAACAGAAATCTTTAAATGTTACAAATACTTAAACACTATTTGATTTCATATCAGCAGGATATGAAACTTCCTAACAAAATTCCATTTCATTCTCTTAAAGAATAATTTTCATGATGTAATGTATATCGAAATGTTTTTACGTATTAATTTGCACTGCTATGTTCATTTTCTGCTTAGAATATAACTTCTAATAGCTTCTTGTTCATAGTAAATTTTGCTGATGAGTGTCCACATAAATAATAGTATTTTTCTAATAGAATTTACAAGATACCAATACCAATGGTCAATTTATGGAAATTAATGTAATTATAGCAAATACTTTAATTACAGTAGAAGTTATGTGAGACTATAAGTTATTTTTCTGTGATGGACTTATTTATTTCAGTTAGTAACATTTAATGAAGTTGCTTGTTTTGATTGTGTTTCATTCTGCCTTCAAACTGATGTAATTTTTAGAAAATTTCATGTCTTTATACCTTCTTTGATGGATATTTTAATATGCTAAAATTATAACCATAAATGCTGTTGAATTAAAGAAAAGACCTAGGTGACAACAGATATTTTGAGTTGGTTCTTTAAAAAGAATGCCTTCTTAAATATTTAATATAATTATAAATCAAATAAAAAATGGGGGAAAAAAAAAACCCACAAAAAAAAGGCCTTCACTGGAGTTTTAATTAATTTTATGATTTTCACAATGAAAAAAAACTAACATTTTTACTTTTTGCCAATCATATTCAATATTAAGTTTCTGCGTGAATTAGAGAAACTATTCAGTCCTTCAGCACTTACTTAATGCAATAGTCACAGATACAACTAGAAGCAACCATTTTCCCCTATTCCTCTCAGTTAATAACTCTAAATAAGAAGTGATTTCAGATTTGGAACTCGAAGGGTATCTGTGTCTATTTCTTAAATTCTTCTAGATAGAACACTTTTAAGCATTTATTTAACTAACAAGTTAAGCAGTGGTATGAAAAGATATCAATCAATAGAACTCTTCTCAAAGAAACACCCAGATGACTTGATAGTATTAGCACAAGTTTAAGTCGAATGCAGTTTGCAAGCAATCTCAAAGCTTTCTGAAGACAAGAGTGGCTTCTAATAGAAGTTGTAAACAGTGCAGCATTTAACCTTAATATGCTTGTTTAGAAGGAAATATCAAACTCTGGGGCTAACTGCCACAGACAGTAGGATCCACCAAACCAAGCACCAGTGACAGATATTCTAACAACTCAAATATCTACTGTCTTGGAAAGTTCCACGTGCATTTAGCTAGGTCCAGTTTGGACACACTTGTACTCTTTACAGTCTTTAGCCAATAATTAACCCACAAGAGAATAAAGTAGTTGTTATCTCAGACACATAAAAGTCAGTAAAATATTGCAAAAGAATAAAATATTATTTTCATTCCCAGTAAAATACAAAAAGTTACCTTGTATTATTAAGTAGAAGAAATGGGATAATAATTCACAAAATGAAGAAAACTATAGGTAAACCATGTGGCCATGAAAAATTAGGAAAACTGAAATCTGTGAAGCAATGTCATGGAAAATTATGAGCATGGAACTAACAAAAATCAGACCAGTTCATCTGTAGAGCCATATTTTATCTCAAAAATTAACCATTTAAGGATCCAGATGGCACTTTTTCTTTTGAATTTGAAATTTGCATAATTTAGACTATAAAATGCTAAAAATATGTTATTTTCAAGTAATATAATTATTACATATTAATATATGCTATATATTTTTACGCATATAACGTTTGTTTGTAATAAAATACAATGCTAGCATGTTCACTACAGTTTTGGCTACCTGTGTTGAAGGCCAGCTCTGATACTGTGCAGCCATGAAATCTTGTATCAGACTTCTGTGTAAACAGCTGTGTGAGGATCCAGCTGTGTGCCCATCCTGCACTCTCTAGCAAGTGCCTGAGGAGCTGTATTTATGCTCCCAGACCCAGTACCAGCCTGAGTACAGCCATGACTGTGCCTAGTCTGGTACACCTGGCATTCCAGGCTCTCCTTAAAATGCAGCCATTCTTCTGGCCTTTATCCTCATGATGAAGGAAATAAATTCACGGTAAAGTTACTTCTTCAAAGTCTATTAACTTTTTTTTTTTTCCCCAGTACTCTGATACAGCTGTCTGCTTTGGAAGGTCTCCTGCCATTTTGTGAACACAGAATGTCTGTAAAAGCAGTTCTGGTTATTTACTCTGTATGGATTATGAGGGTAGTATGTTTGGTCTTACCACCACTTTTTAAGATCTCAACAAAGCCATCACTGGATATACACATAGACTCTTCTATCTCTGGGCAGATCATTCATCTGTTCTATCCATGTTGCTTAATGGGAGTCAAAAAACTTTACCCAGTGCAATGTCAGCTTGGAGTTATGCCTTTTCACCTTAAGTTCAGAAGTTAAGTGAATATTCAGTACATGAGAACATGCAAATCCAGGGATCTCTTCTAATCTTTTCTACTGCTGGGCAAATGCTTCATCAAGGAAAGAATAAAGATGTTGAAGTAAATGAGCAGTTTGATTGAAGTTCATGTAAATACAAATATATTTGCATTAGGAACCTGACTTAGAGATACATCTTGCTGGTCAAAAAGAATTGAAAGAATAAAATATTCAAATCTGAGATAATTTCAGGATTCAATCTCAGTACCGACTATTTGCATTTGCAAAGTGCTGGTAAAATAATTTGATAGAATCACCATCTTTCCATATATTTGTAAATTCTGTATAGAATGAGCATATTCTATTTATACCTGATTCTAATTTCTACAAAAGTATTTGCCAAGGTACACGTATGTAAATATTTAAAGATACATCTTCTAGGTCTTTACATAAATAGTTTTGCATATAAGTTTTACATTTTAAAAATAAAAATTCTTTCAGGAGAGTACATTCAAGTGTTTAACCTAGGGAATCACCTTCTCTATATAACCATTTACTTCATATGTCACTCATTATTTCATGGACATGTCTAGTTTTTTGTTTGCATCTAATGAGCTATATGTCCATGATCAAAATGTTATTTTAAGCAGCTTTTACCTGCAATCATTTGAATAGATCATAGAATCATTGAATCATAGAATTGTCAGGGTTGGAAGGGACCTTAAACATCACCTAGTTCCAAGCCCCCTGTCATAGGCAGGGACACCTCCCACTAAATCAGGTTGCTCAGAGCCCCATCCAGCCTGGTCTTAAAAATTTCCAGGGATGGGGCTTCCACCACCTCCCTGGGCATCCTGTTCCAGTGTCTCACCACCCTCATGGGCAAGAACTTCTTCCTAACATCTAATCTGAATCTACCCCCCTCTAGTTTTGAGCCATTCCCCCAAGTCCTACCACTACCCAACATCCTAAAAAGTCCCTCGCCAGCTTTCTTGTAGGCCCCCTTAAGATGCTGGAAGGCCACAATAAGATCTCCTCAGAGCTTTCTCTTCTCCAGACTGAGCAATCCCAACTCTCTGTCTGTCTCCATAGGAGAGGTGCTCCAGTCCTCTGATCATCCTCGTGGCCCTCCTTTGGACACGTTCCAGCACGTCCATATCTTTCTTGTAAGAGGGGCTCCAGAACTGGATGCAGTACTCCAGGTGGGGTCTCATGAGGGTGGAGTAGAGGGGTAGAATCACCT
>VYZX01028835.1:4531-21116 GCA_013401335.1 Brachypteracias leptosomus | reverse complement strand
CTCCTAGTTGGACAAAGGATCCTGAATTCTAGAGCTTCGTGATCACGGCAACCAAGGTTATCTCTGAGCCTCACATTGGTCACCAGCCTTTCCCTGTTGGTGAGAGCAAGGTCCAGCATAACACCTTTTCTTGTTGATTCCTCTGCCATTTGAAGGAGGAAGTTGTCATCTATGCATTTCAGGAACATCCTGGATTGCTCGTACCTTGTTGTGTTGTCCCTCCAGCAGTTGTCAGGGTGGTTGAAATCCCCTACAAAACCCAGGGCCTGTGAATGCGAAGTCACTTCTATCTGCCTATGGAGGGCCTCGTCTGCTTGGTCCTACTGGTCAGGTGGCCTGTAGCAGACCCCTACTGTAACATCACCTTCCGCTGTCTTCCCTTTAATCTTAACCCATACACTCTGAAACAGCTCATCGTCCTTCCCCAGATGGAGCTTTATCGATTCCAGCTGGTCCCTGACGTAGAGAGCAATACCTCCTCCCCTCCTACCTTGCCTGTCCTTCCTAAAGAGCTTGTATCCATCTATTCCTACATTCCAGTCATTGGAATCATCCTACCATGTTTCGATAATAACCACTATGTCATGGCTTTCCAGCAGCACAGTGGCCCTTAATTCATCCTGTTTATTGCCCAAGCTGTGTGCATTCATGTAGAGACACTTCAGCTGGGCTGGCCGTGTCACCTTCTCATGCGAATCCCCCTTGATTCCCTTTGGGTGTGCCAGTGCATCATCCCTGGCTTGCCTCAGGGCAACAAGTTGAAAGCCCTTACTAGCACTCTATCCCTCTGCCCCTGGTGTGCTGCCCCACCGTTTGTCACAGGCAAGCATGAAATTGTTAACCTCTTCTCCCTTCAAATCTAATTTAAACCCTACCTAGAGCCCTGCCAACTCCTGCCCCAAAATTCTTTTCCCCTTCTGGGACGAGTGCATCGCATTAGCTGCTTGCAGCTCTGGTGCCTTGTATACCGAGCCGTGATCATAAAATCCAAAGCCCTGTCAACAACACCAGTCCCGGAGCCATGAATTGACCTGATGGCTCTTTCTATATATTCCCTTGTCCATTGCTGATGTCAGAGGGATGGAGGAGAACACAACTTGAGCTCCTGATCCCTTTACCAGTTGCCCCAACGCCCTGAAATCTCTTTTAATTGATTGTGAGCCTCTCATTGCTACATCATCATTGCCCACCTGAAAGACCAGAATCAGGTAAACGAATTTATTTAATGCAACTTGCCTTGTTTTTATTTTAATAGCTTTTATTTTTCCTATAAGTAGTAACAATAGTAACAATAAGTAGCAAAAATAACCCTCAATGGTTTGTTGTTTTTTTTTCCTTTTTGAATAGAGGACAATATTGCATACATGCTTTGATTGCTCACAGAAATTGTGTGACTGAGTACAACAAACTTAATACCATCATCTCCCAGCTAACTTAGAGAATTCAGTATTTAGGTGTTAAGAAAATGAGAATAGCTGTATTGATTTTGTATGGTTAAAAACCTACCCCATTATTCTGTCTCCCACAAAGAACCTAGATGGATGCACGTTGATGGATACTTGTACTAGAACAAGAACACGACAAGAATATATAATATTCCTTCCTAACATTCTTCCAGTCTCCAACTCTTTTGGACTATTTTCTTACCTCTTGAGGTTTGTGTATTTGTAAAGCCCTTGAATCTCTCCTTCAACTATTCATCAAAGTGGCCGATGAAAGCACGTAAGATTCTTGCATCTTTACCAGTGACTGCTGGAGGAGCACTTCCTGTTGAAAGAATAGGTGTCTCTTTTTTAAAATTTTGTTGTTGTTCTGAACATGGCTCTTGTAAGTAGAGCCAAATATTCAGGTGCGTTGTCTGGGCATTTGCTCAAAATGTTCACCTCCACTTTAGAAAATGCTTAATTGCTTCCTGCATTCTGGTTTTAGGCTTCAATTTTCTGACACTGAAAAAATAGGGACTTTATAGTAAATTGAGTAGATAATGGTCTGATATAATCTTATACAACAAAAAGAAAAGCCAAGCTTGGCTGAAATATATTCCCTCTGGTAAAATGAGTTCTCTTATTGAATCATGGAACCATAGAATCATTTAGGTTGGAAAAGACCTTTAAGATCATCGTGTCCAACTGTAAACCTAACACTGCCAAGTCCACCACTAAACCATGTCCCCTAAACACCACATCTATACATCTTTCAAATACTTCCAGGGATGTTGTCTCCAACACTTCCCTGAGCAGCCTGTTCCAATGCTCGACAGCCCTTTTGGTGAAGAATTTTTTTCCCGATGTCCAATCTAAACCTCCTCTGGTGCAACTTGAGGTAACGAGACACTTTCTCAATGTAAAATAATGTCTCATATTTAATAATACTTATTCCAAATGGTGTCTGCCTAGAACAACTGCATTTTTAATACCTAAAGGTAACTTGACACTGTGTTTTTGATATGTATGAAAGGTTTAAGTGCCACCTTGCCTTCTGCTCACAGTGATACTTAATGTCCTACTGGTCCCTTAGCTCAGGGTTCCCGTATTGTGTCACCAGGGTCAGAGAGAAAACAGTATTTGGAGCTGGATTTACAGTTTGAGCCAAATTTCACTCATCGAGTCTGTGGCAAAAACATTCATCCACATGAATGTTAGGGATGGTGTTGTGTGTGGCAGTGGTTGAAGAATTCACTCTGCTGAGTGAGACAGGTGCAAACCATCCCCACTCCAAACCTTTCCAGGTGTCTGAGCATGGCAACATTGCAAGTCAAAGTAGTGACTTTTCTCACTGACAAAGATTTCACTTATTGAGTTTTGATGTTAATGTAACTATCACTCATTAAGTCATGTTTATTATATCCTGTTACCCATTAAGAAGGAATATGCTCTCTAAGATTGTTCTGATTTTTACAGTTACATGAACATAGGTTAGGTGACTGTGAAGGCCATCAGCTCCACATGGGCTGGTGCACTGGGGGGATCCCCATGGAGGCAGTAGGGCAGGGTCTGTCAGCCAAGGCCCATCCCATCCCCAGCCAGGAGCAGGGCAGCCAGGGGACATCAGGGCAGTCCCAGTCCCAGGCATTGGGCATCTCCCTGGGAGTCGGGATTGGACAAGGCCAAACAGGGATGTGGGCCCATGGGTGGGACCAGCTTCACCGGTCCCATGGCCCAGCTGTACAGGGCTGTGAGGATCTGGAGTCTGTCCCAGCTGTGACATCACTGGGGCAGGGGCTGATGGCTCCAAGGCACTGACATGGGGACCTGGACCATGGGCAGGTGGGTGGAGCCCCAGAAGGGGCTCTGGGCAAGGACAGTCAGGGCCAACAGTGTGCTAATAAGTCTGACAACGTACGCCGTTCTATTTGTTTAAGATGTAACTATTAGGTCATCTGAATATCTGTTTTATCTATAACGATCTTTGATTGCTACCTGCAGTCTGGAATATGTCAGGGCCTGTAAAGTGCTGACATATATGAGTTAGAAAGGGAGAAGTCTCTGATTTTTCTTATTTTTTCACACTGAGGTAAGTAATCTAGGTCTTTATTTGATGTTTCTTTTGGGAAATTTAGGTGGTTGTGTTTGAAGTTTTTTTGTTTTCTGAACTTGAACTAACCAAAAGAAAGAAGTAATCTCTGTAACATAAAGAAAAAATGATGTCCCAGTATTTTACTACTGATAAGAAATTTTCACTATCATCATTGTTTAGCACAACCTACTGCAATAGGAAATTTTTGCCATTTAAAAGATTTGCCAATTATTAAATTAGCATCAGATCTGTGGCTTTCCCAATGACTGATTCAAAATAGAGCTGTTCAAAAAAGCTGGTATCTAACAGATACTTGTAGGGGTTTTCTTCATTCTTTTATTCCTCAGTGAATAAATGACTGGGAAGAGAATATTATTTGCTGTTGCCCTTGAGTTGAGCTATAGAAGTACAACTTAATTTAAAAAGACTTTTGTCAGTAGGACTGGGGTTAGATAGGTTGGAAAGCCAGAAATAACGGCTGATAAAGGATAGAAAATGAGCCAGCTTATAAAGAAAATGTATACTGTTACAAAATGCATTAGTATTACAATATGTCAAAAGAAAATAAAAGTACTAGTCTACATTGCAAGGAAAGGGGGTCTTTGCTAAACATGTAGGATGGATGTTCAGTGAAACAGCCATGAAGGACAATAGTGAATGAAATCTATGAAAAGAGAAATAGTTCATGCAAACAAGACTTAGATTATTTATTCCCAGAAAATGATGGGAAAATTAAAAGACTGCCATACATTTATTTTTTTCACAACCATTAATTTCAGAGATTGTGGAGGGTTTTTTTACAAATTATTTCTTTCCCTCCTTTTTCCTGTCAAGTAGAGGACAAATATTCTTAAAAATTTTTGATGAAAAATTTGCTGTCAAAAAAAGGAACAATATTTATCCTAGTTGTGATATATATTTGTTTTCCTGTGAGCAAAGGATAAAAATATAAAAGTTTTAGTGACATCAAAACCCCTTACACTTTCTTAGTGACAGGGTGACAGCTATTGTCGAATAATCTAAAAGTGCTAATAATGTTGCTATTTAAAAACTTTAAAAACAACTACAAAATTTAAAATAATGTTTCCAAGCTATATTCCCAACGCATTCCATCGTCCTACAAGGTATATATACTTACACATCTTACCAATATGCATTTATTTTTAATCCCACTCCCTCTGAAATCTTCTTGGATAACATATCTCCTTTATAAGTGCAACCAGAATGTTTGCATCTAGCAAAATAATAAAAAATAGGAACTAAGTGATATTATTTACCTTCTGTCTATAGGCACAGATTTAATAAGGGGTTCTCAAAGCTCTTGGAGAGCCTCTATGTAACCTATATTGCTCAAAGGAAGAAATGTAGCTTGTATCATGCTGCTGTTTAATGTCAAGCTGCTTATGGAGAAGATAAAAATCTTATTAAATATCCAGTGATTGCTCTTTTAGGCTTAAATGTACAGCTTTGGAAGAAAGAGAAAATCCTTACGTAAATAAGTAAGGTGTTTTTTAAAGATCAGTTTCTAAACTTTCCTGTCAGAACTCAAAGGGAACTGGATAGGTTCATTAATTCTAGCACAGAAAAGATGACAAAAGCTTTTCATTTTTTTAGAAAATATATCCAAACCAGGAAGCTTATCAAAGGGAAAAAAGCCCACAATAAAAAAGTCCAAATGCACAAATTTAAAGTAAGGAAAAAAATAAAAAAAAACCAAAGCAAATTTCTCTATCCAGAGAGCATACAAAGAGAACTGTTAAAACGAGTGTTTATCTGGGAGCAAATTGTCCCTACAGAGAGACAAAACAGTCTCAAATAACAAAATGTGCTTGTGGTGTTATGATTGGAAATTGTAAAAAAGTGTTCACAAACAGTACTATGAACCATCATTGTTAAAAATTTTACAGAGAACACCTTATCAAGTTCTTAAGGCTGTATTGACGAAGTTCACAAACTCAGTCTTTACCTGTTTTGCTACAGTATCTTCCTGTCACAGAAGATATTGATAAACTATACACAGAGCCTGAACCAGACCCAATTAAAAAAAGTCTATTTCAATACAGTGATGAAAAACCAAGGAAATTTGTAAATAGGAAGCATAAAAAAAGCTTCAGAGATTGGTCAGGTTGTATAACTCTTCTTCACATCATCCTCAGAGTTTACCACCCCGTATGCCTTTTTAGACATGTATAAGTATGGGGAGACCTGGCAGATTGATTATTTCACACTCCCTCAAACCCACCAGCATAAGCACTATGGTGGAAGCAACAACCGGATGGCTGGAAACACATCCGGTGGCCCACACCATTGCCAGGAATACTGTCCTGGGCCTTGAAAAGCAGATCTTGTGGAGACATGGTACTCCAGACAATGGGACCCATTTCTAAAACAACTGGGACAAAGAACACAGTATCGAATAAGTATATCTCATTCCTTATCAGGCACCAGATTCGGGAAAAATTGAACAATGTAATAGACTCTTAAAAACTACTCAGACAACAATGGGGGGTGGAACTTTTAAAAATTAGGACAGGCATTTAGCACAAGTCCTCTGGTTATTTAACACCAGAGGATCAAGCCAGTCCTGCTCAATCAGACCCTTTACATATAGTAGAAAGTCCCTGTGGTATATGAAAGGAATTTGGGAAAACTGTGGGTATTTCCTGCTTCAGGCAAAGGCAAACCCACTTGTAGGATTACTTTTGCTCAAGGACATTGAAGTACTTGGTGGATGATGATGAAAAATGATGAAGTACAATGTGTACCTCAAAGGAATTTAACTCTGGGTAAGAATACTCAATTTAGAGCTGTGCTGTTAATAGCATAATACTAAAAATGCTCAGTCTGTGTCTTTCAGGATAATATAACATGGTGTAGTCACCATTGATGGAGATGTTCAAAACATGAGTAGATGTGGCATTTCAAGACATGGTCTTGGGATCAGGAAGGTGTTGGACAAAGGTTGGACTTGATCATCCCAGAGGTCCTTTCCAACCTAAATGATTCTACGATTTGATAGTGGTGATGATTACGCTAACATTTCTATAGAAAGAAATTATAAACTGGTGATGGATATGACATAAATAGTATGGAGTAAGGGGTGAAATCTCCTTGTTTGAGTTAAAAAAGAACTAATTCTGTTCAGCGATTTTTCATTTTAGCCAAGTCTCTTCTAACTGCATTTTCTGAAGTTAACAGTGTATTTTTGCAGACAATGTCTGCCTCTAGCAGTGATAACACTTGATGTTTAGAGTTACTAACAAAGATTGACATGCACAAAGGTTCTTGCTTATACTTGCTTCTGTGGAGACTAAGGTCACTGCTAAATCTTGTGTACCACTTTGAGGGTGTAGAAAGTAAGAGGCTGCAGCTGTGCGGAGGAGTAGACAGGACAGGTGACACCAAAGTGACCAACGAGGTATTCCATCCCATATATGTCATATTCAGTATAAAGCTGAGGGATCATGAGGATCAAGATTTCTTCTTCAATGGCCAATATTCAAGAATAACTCTGTCCATTCTACCTTCAATCTCAATCTGTGTGTTCCTGAATCCAGTTTCAGAATTTAGCTCCTGAATCTGGTTCCCATCTACCACTGAGTCCAGTCTGGGATTTCCCAAGCACATGGGAAAGTGAAGAGGTTAACATAGAGTGTCTGTCATTTGTTTAGTAGCCAGCCCAGCCACCAACCCTTGACATGATGAATATCTTTGATTACTTAGGCTGAATTTTAGCTGTTTTATGAGATTGTGAAGTAGCTGAAAATTATGTTAGTGATACTGGGAACGAATTTTGTAAAATGTGTGTATTTTCGGTATTTTATTTTAGGGGTCAGTATTGGGAGTTGTGCTGTTCAACATCTTTGTTGGTGATATGGATGGTGGGATCAAGTGCACCCTCACCATGTTTGCTGATGACATCAAGCTGTGTGGTGCAACTGACCAACTGGAGCAAGGGATGCCATCTAGAGAGACTTTGACAGGCTTGAGAGGTGGGCCTGTGCAAGCCTCCTGATGTTCAACAAGGCCAAATGGAGAGCCCTGCACATGAGTTGAGGCAATCTCAATTACAAATACAGGCTGAGCAATGAGTGGATTGAGAACAGCCCTGCAGAGAAGGACTTGAGGATAATAGGAGGTGAAAAGTGAACATGGGCCAGAAATGTGTGCTTGCAGCCCAGAAAGCCAGTTGCATCCTGTGCTGCATCAAGAGAAGCATGGGAGGGTTGAACTAGTTGATCTTTAAGGTCCCTTCCAACCCAAACCATTCTATGATTAAAACATGGCTTCTAAACATAGTAGAACAGTTGCAGTTTCTCTGGTGTGTGAGTTCATACTTGGGAACAGAAATGTTGACTTAAAATTACAGATGTTGCAGAAGAACAAGTTACAATAAATCCATAATGAAGTCAGTTATTTCTGGATCAGTTCAAATTATCAGATGCATTTTTTCTTTCATGTTTAAAAAAAGGCAATGTTCCAATTGGTCAGGTGGGTTAATATTTGGTGTTCCAGGAAGATATTTGGCGTGACTAGATATGGGAAAATATGGCAGAAGCAAGTTAAAGCATATTTATACTCTCCTAATTCTTTATTCAGTTGAAGGCCAATGCAGTCCTTGGGATAAAACGATCTGCCTGTGTTTCGTATTGCTCTAGTCTAGCACAGAAACAGCAGATTTGACACTGAATTTTTCAGTTTCCCATAACTCACACCCAGCTCTATTCTTACATTTCTTCCACTCACCTATATCTGAAACACATAACCAAATCTGGGAAGAGACTGATCTGAGAATATACTTAGGGAAATACTGAAACCTTACCCAGGCTTCTGTAGCAGGACATAATTTATAAAACATATATAAATCTTACCGAAAAGAAATGCTTTTCTTCCTCAGAAAAAAGGAAGATTTGTGACAGAAGAGAAGAAAGGAGGAATAGTTCCTTCTAAGGAACTTCTTGCAAATGGTTTCACACTTTTTGAATGCAAGTGTAGGTTGTCCTCTGTATTCTGTTACTGTAACAGAGGTGTCATTTTGCTTCTGGAGCAAGCACAAGGCTTGTGTTTTAATCCTCAATATTGTTATAGCAAGAATAATTTGGTTTATTTCTTATGTTTTGTATCTTCAAAAGATGATATTCATTCATTCATTCATTCAGTAGAAATTCAAGTGCTGGACTATTTCAACTTCCAAGTAATTTACTTTCTTATAAATAAAATAGTCCATTAATTAAAGCAGTCTAATTTCATGTTCTTTGAATTAGCTAAGGGTTATAAGGTTGTTTTGAAAGTAGTGCACTAGCTAACAAACTATTTGTTACTTGGACACAACACTTCTGACAGTGAATCTTATTATAAGCAGGGTATTATATGCAACCAGTATCCAAAAGAAAACTGAATTTCAGTGTATATAGCTTGCCTCATCAGATTTATCCTTTCTTTTTTTTTTTCTTCTGGTGTCTGTGATTCATATGCAGCCATACTCAATAATCAAATTTATTTCAGTTCCATCAGTATTTTTTTCTTTAGTTTGAGTAAAAACTCTCAGTAAATTAATCCTCATCCTGTGAAATTAAGATTTAAATGTAGAGCATAGTTTCTTTTGCTAGATTATCTGATTTCAACAACCAATATTACTTTTTGTATTAAATAATTAAGAAATTATTAAATTAATAATGAATAAATTTATTAAATATATGAATGAATGTTGGTAATTTTTCAATCTATTTTAATAAATTATCTCCAAAGACCTCAGATAATATTGAAGTAACAAGAGCAAAGGAGAAATACTTAAAGCAAAAGCTCACTAAGACCTATTGTACAAAGACTATTTACCCTCAGTATCCCCCAAACCCCAAATCTTCCTCTGAGGCATGAGGGACTCCATTACTAGTAATTTACAAGCCAAACATGCTTACTAGGCAAGTGAGTAATTAAAGTTATTATATATGTGACAATGGATGATTAGTAATTGACACTTTCCCTCTTTCTTTGCTTTGTGTAAAAGTGTCTGGCTTTCTTTTGGCTTAGAGCAGCAAGTGCTAGTAATGTTTTGTAGTCTCTATGGGATCCTCAGTGTTACAGACGAGAATTTTTTTACTTTTAGACATTCACATATTTCTCCTTTTCAAAAGTTATGTATATAAAAATGTTACAAGATATAAATTATCTCCTCATAAAGTGTACTTAAGTATGCAAGAGTATTTTTAATACAGTAATTGAGCAAAGTGTGGTGTTAGCATGCAGCTAAAATCTTCTAGACCTATAGACACAAGGTGGTAGTATCAGCCTTTAGTAATAATTGTTTGGGGTTTGTTTTGGTTTTAGTTATTAGCCTTTTTCCCCTTTTCTCTCCAAAAAAGGGATAGAATAAGTCCGTGCCATTTGATTTTGGTCCTGCTGACATTCAGTGTATACCTAGAACTACTCATACATCAATTAAGTAGCAAGCCGGTAAATTACAGAAATGCAAATGAAATCCAAATAAGGACCTTCATCTTTCCTAGCAAGCTAGAGGAATTTTATATTTTTCTAGTTTATCACATTTCTTCATAAAGACTATTAAAGAGAAGAGTGAAAAAAAAAAAAGATGATTAGATGGAGTTTCAGACAAACAGATTGTCTTAAAGATACCATGTTTGCCACAAAATATGGATCCCATATCTCTAGCATTCTCACAAATTATCAAGTACTGGATAATTCATTAGGAATCTGCAGGTATTTTAGTCTATAGAAATCTCACAAAGAACAGTGATCTTGATTGCTAGATATTGTTAATTCCTCTCTTTTGCTAACACCTTAAGGGGAAAAAACCCCATTTTTAATGCATGCAGTCATAGTAGTATTAAGAAAATTAATGTTTTGAATATACTATTAGGAAGCAAATTGGCATGCATTAAAAATAATTCTCCAATAGTTTGTGTCTTTATACTTTATTTCTGAGTAAGATTTTAGGTCAAGGCATCCAACCCTTTAATCTTTGTGGTCCTTCACTGTACTTACTGCAGTGCATATCCCTGTCTGTCTTTTACTGTGGAGCCTAGCACTGGATGCTGCATCTAGATGTGTTTCTCCAGGGCTAAACAGAGGAGAAGGATCACCTCCCTTGACTTGCTAGCAGGGCTCTACCTAATGCAGACGAAGATGCTGTTCGCTCTTTGCCACAAGGGCACTTTACTGGTTCATGGTCAACTTACTGGAATCTGCCCCACATCCTTTTCCACAAATCTTCCTTCCAACCAGTCAAGCTCCAGCCTGTGCTGGTGCCTGGAGTTATTCTATACCAGGTGAAAGGCTTCATTTTGAATTTCTTGAGGTTCTTGTCTATCTATTTCTCCAGCATCTCAATGACCTCCTGAAGTTCAGTGCAACCATCTACGACTCCATGTTTGGTAGCATGGATTGCTTCTGCTACCATTGCTTGATTACATGGGATGGACCATTCTTGAAATCAGAGCAGGTGATTTTTGAAAATCAGCCATCTCTCCTTGTTCTCTCTTCTCCTCAGGGCCATATCCCATGGTGTTCTTCCAAGCAGGTTGCTGAACAGACCTGCTTTCCTGAGCTGAAATACTCCTATTTACCTAAATAGTTCCTCTCAGGATGCTGTGCTACATCATGACTGCAGTCAAGGCTGCTCCCAACCTTCACATCCTTAGACAGTTCTTCCTGGTTGATAAGAATTGAGTCTAACAAAGCCCTTGCTCTTCTTAGCTCACTGATCACCTGTATTAGGAAGTTGTTGTCAATGCAATCCAGAAGCCTCATTCCTACTTTTTTAAGGTTCCATTTCTTCTATATGCCTATATATATAGCCCATCTGTGATATACTATTGTGTAGCATTCCTGATAGTGAACATCGCATATAAGGAAAGAATGACTGGTTTTCAGTGGACAGTATTTGCTCTTCATTCTTGCAATACCAACACCACAAGACACAACTTGAGAGTAAATGAAGTATACAGAAATTAGTCTTTGGTTATAGAGAAGATCTTTTAGGCTAGGCTCATCTTTCATTATTGAAGTCACGCTTCTAGTAACCTGAGTTTATATGAAGACACATAGTCTAATAAATACAATACAGAATAAAGGTTATCTTGTCTGTATTTCAGTTATTTGTCCATAAATTGATAATGCAGATAATGCTTAGTTAGACACTTACTGTATGTGTATGTGTAACATATGATACTGTAGTCTAATTGCTCTACTGGCATGAGTTTAGACTTCCTTCATCACTCATATGACAAGGCTACAAATCAGAAGTGCCAGTTTCTCCCAAATGAATGCAAATAAAAACCTGTTATGAGTCTCAAGGATGGATTATCTGTGACAGGATGATTGAGCAATAGCGATAGAATGGCTGAATAAGAATAGCTCCTGGAAAATCCGCCCATCAGTTTGAATTTTAATTAGGAAGTCTGGGTGTTTTCTCTAGGACTTTGAACAATGTAAAATCTGTATGACCTGATTGAATTAGATGAGAATTATGAAAAATTCTTATTTATCTCTAGCTTAATTTTAGTTTGATTAGAGATGAATTATGACTATTAGAATGGCAAATATTATAAAATCTAGGCTCTCCATTGATATAGAATCTGAAGAAGGATCTGGATTCAAGGATTTCACTTTGGTGAAAATTTATTTCTTAAGCAAGGAAAAGTCTGCTATCAGATTTTTTCTTGCATTCCAAACATATGACCCAAAACTAAATTTTAAGGTACTTCCAAACCAAAACTGAATTCCTGCAAAGTGTGAAACACAATGAGAACTAGAAATTCCAGAAAGCTGTGCAGGAGTGAAGATCTAGGTCTGAATCCAAGCTTCTTGAAATCCAGATCGAAGCCTTTCTATTTAATCTCTGAGCAAAGCAAAGTAACAACAGCTTTAGCTTGCAGCACCAATAATGTGAGATGAAAGAAATGCTAAGGTTATATACAGGCATTATTTTTCACCATCCAGACTTAACTGGATCAATACTTCTTTCTTAAATTACATTTTCACTATAAGAGAGAAACTGCCACTTTTCATCAGTTGCATTAATACTAAGTGCTTCCAAATTTCAGAATTAAATAATTGTATTAAACTAATGTGTGATCAAAAATAGTTACAATTATATTGATTTAAGGCGTAGCTCTGAGAATGGAATTTGCAAATTTGGCAGGTTTGTAAAATAGAACCTTTTACTAAATCTAGAAATATTAGTTACTCTATAAAGCCGAGCATTTAACTATTCCATACTGCATTTACTTATTAAGAAACAGAAGCACTGACAGTTTAAAAATGCTCTGCAATCATAAAGAAATATTTCATCTTTTGCAGTTTATAACCTCTAGTGCAGGAATATATTTTTAGGATAAAATTAGAAACATTTAAATGATTTACTTTGGATCTGGATGTAGTAACTATATTCAATGTGAGAAGAAAAAATAAAACATGAATCATGGAATATGTGTGCCACTTAGAATAGATTGGATGTGGACACAGAAGAGTGGGACAACATCTGGATTTTAGTTTCCAGCACCAACCACTAAGTTCTCATGTAAGAGAAAGGCTTTTGAAATATAAAATTTGACCTCAAACCCCCTTTTTCTTCACTTTCCCTCCTCTCCCTTTCTTATAACATGGTCTGAAAAGATTTATATAAATCTGAGAGACAACTCTCGCATTGCTGTATTACTTAAATTTATTATTCTCCCCCCTAAAATCAACTGTGTATCATAGTTCTTGTTTCTCATAAGTGTTATTTCTTTTTTAGCTTCACATATAACCATAACTTCACATATAACATCTTTTGTGTTGTTCTCAAAAGAGAGATTTGCTTATGGAAGGTCTTCTTCTCATGATAGTCCCAGGGCCCTAGTCTGGTGGTTTCAAACTCAATAAGGAGAAAGACTTCGAAGTTTAAAATTTATAGACCAGAGAAACAAATATCTGAACTGTAAAATAAACAGTATAACCGTTTAATATCACTATTAGGGTTTTAAGGACAAAAAAGCAATATTTCTTTGTTCAAAATAAGTAATTCCAAACCAAATATCATACCATTTTTAAAGAGGAATATTCAAAATATTTATATCTTGCTATTTGCTATAGCTTGACTTCTTAGTTTTCCAGCTCATACTTAGTAAGCAAGGAAAACAGAAGAATATTTTTTTCTTACTGAACTACATCACAATGGATAGACTATTTCTCTTTCATTGTTAAGGCAAGAAAGGCTCCTAACCTTAGAAAATTAAAGATTAGGTCTTTTAAAGAGACAACATCATCATTATTTGCAACCTCTCCAAAAGTCTAAGCTGTTCTTCCCTACTATTAGTGTTAAGTACTGGAAATATGGTATATTAGGTTGTCTTCTTGTTGTATTCAGAGATAAAATATATATTCCTTCTTTATTAAAAGTGCAGTTAGACAAAAGTTTAAATGGAGGAATAGTTCTGCATTTGACTTGCACTTTTATCTTCATTTAAAATAATCCTAATAGCTATAATAAATATTGAACAATTTAAATGATATTAAATGTGCAAACAATGACACATCTGTTTTTCTTAAGAACAAACAAGTAGCTTTAAACAAATGCCAGTCATACTCCTGATTGCTAATATTGCCAAGCCATACAAGAGGACATTGCTTCAATGAGTAAGAATAGGAAATTATCCGCACATTCCCTCATTTGCTGCCTTATAGCTTTGGACAAGTGCAAAAGGAAAAAATATTATTCTAGACAGCATTCCATTTGATGTTTTCTGTTTGTCTCTGTTGTCTTACACTTCAGGAAAAAATCCAATCCTCTGCATGCGGACAGAGATTCTGTGCAGAACCATTTTAACTGCTTGGTACTGTTTGGCCCAACATGTATGAACAGGAAGTAAATAAGATCCATTATGGCTATGTACAATGGGACTATTTTACACCCAGTCCAGTATTGTGAAATTTAACAACCTAGTCTCAATATTTTAAAAAATTCCTGCCTGGAAATGTAAGAGTAATGTCTGCTGTGCTATCAGGTAGTACATGAAGTAGCACTAAACAGAAAGATAAATGTGCAGACCTTAGAATAGCTCAGAACATAACAAATACATGGCATTAACAGAGTATTAGCAAAAAACTATGCTGGGAAATGAGACCTGAATGAAGAGCTCCATGATACCTGTGACCATCTAAGCCTAATTCCCATGTATCTTTTATAATAGTAGAATCTAGAAACCACATCTGGAGCTCTTACATGTATTCCCTGTAAAGGAAACCTAAATGTTACTCCTCTGCCAAACACCTGTCAGAATATCAGTCTTTACTGCATATTATTTTTTATTCAAACAAGAAATCCTGTGTTCTAAAAAAATCCAGGTCTGTCAGCCTTGCTTAACCTCTATTAGAGATTTCAGCAATTTGGCTGTCTGTCTTTTCTAAAGCCTAAAAGCTGCTACTTGGTTATCATGAAGTGGAATGTTTCAAGGTTATTGTCATTTCAGTGGAAAAAGACTGGAGCTGAGAGATAAGATTAAAAGAACCTCAGTACTTGCTTTGTGTGTGCTGTATCTATAACTATACTGCAAATGGTTTTGCATATGGAGTTGTCATTCTGTCAATTTTTAAACGTATGCCTTCAAAACGTTAAAGAAAGAAATTAAACTCAGTTGCACTTCTTCAAAACATCAGGTATGTTACTATCGACAATATACAATTATAATTCCCACCTATTTTATAGAAAAGTTTAAATTATCTGATGTTTTTTAAAGAAAGAAACGTCATGAAAAACACAGAGTAACTTACTGAAAACTGCTACAACAATAAGAAATATAAGTAATTTTAGTGAACCCAAGTGAACTGATTCTAATTACAAGCATTTAGTTTGAATTTCAAATGTGGAAAACCACAGGAAATCAGGAGTATATTTTGGAACACATTCAGTGCGTTAGAGAACAGAGAGAATGAAAATTTCTCTGAGTTAAATGTAGGTTACTAAAATATTAAAAACAGTGAAAAGTATAAGTATCAGGCAAAGAAAGTCTCCCCTCTGCCCTCCCCTTCTCCTTGAGTTCTGTTTAGAGAAGTTTTTTATCAGAAATTATATGCTTAAAAGAAATTATTCTGAACATTTAAAATTTTGTTTGATTCTAAGATAAAGGTACAAGGAAGGGAAAATAAAATTTTACTTGATTGTCTTATTTTAGGAACATAACAGAAGAACTTGCTAAAAATTGCATTGAAATATGATGTGAAAATGTTCAGCCCTCCTCTTGGTGTCCAAAGAAGGAATTTCTTGTTTCATTTCCCCCCTTTCACATGAGACATAGTGTGGTCACCAGAACTAGGGAAGTGATGGTCCTCCTGTACTGGGTGCTGGTGGGGCCACACCTTGAGTACTGTGCTCAGTTTTGGGCCCCTCACTACAAGAAAGATATGGAGGTGCTGAAGTACATCCAAAGAAGGTCAACGAGGCTGGTGAAGGGTCTAGAGCACAAGTCCTGTGAGGTGTGGCTGAGGAAAATAGGGTTGTTTATCCTGGAGAAAAGGAGGCAGAGAGGAAATCTTCTCGTTCTCTACAACTACTCGAAAGGAGGTTGTAGAAAGGTACACATCAGTCTCCTTTTACAGAAACACACAGAATCACAGAATGGGTTGGAAGGGACCTCTGGAGATCATATATTCTAACTCCTCCACTACAGCAGATTCATGTACAGCAGACAGCACAGAATCATGTCCAGGAGAGTTTTGAGTATCTCCAGAGAAGGCGACTCCACAACCACTCTGGGTAGCCTGTTCGTGTGCTCTGTCACACTCAAAGGAAAGAACATTTTCCTGATGTTGAGCTGGAACCCCCTGTGTCCAGTTTATGCCCATTGCCCCTTGTCCTATCTCTGGGCACTGCTGAAAATAGAATTGCTGCATTCTCTTGACATATACCCTTCAGATATTTATAAACATAGATAAGATCCTCTCTCAATCTTCTCTTCTCCAGGCTAAACAGACCCAGGTCTCAGCCTTTCCTTGTAAGATGTTCCAGTTCCTTAATCATCCTCGTGGTCCTCCATTGGACTCTCTCCAGTAGTTCCCTGTCGCTCTTGAACTG